>JAECUM010035140.1:0-20419 GCA_016617855.1 Megalonaias nervosa
CTCTCTCTCTCTCTCTATATATATATATATATATATATATATATATATATATATATATATACTTATTTTACTTATTAAAAATGAATGTGTTGTGTCTAACTCTGGAGAATCGAATTATGCATCAACGGTGACATAAATCACACTTCCTAAAAGAAGAAGAAGAGGTGGTTTGATAAAAAGTAATTTTTATGGAAATTGAATTGTTCCAGTAATTCACTGGCAGAAATTGATTTGTTTCATTCTATCATAACAATTAACTAAGTCTACATCAAGTGGCCTAGTCCAGTTTTATTCAATTAGAGCCACGGGGTTAGGAAATCAATTTTGCGACGTAGATCCAAAGTCACCATAAGTATGTTTTGTTATCGGTATAACAGTGTAGCAAATAGTATATCTTTCAGACGCTTTTTGTGCCTACTTGTTAAATTGGTGGCTTTTAGTCTCCACATGGGGATGAACGTCTTTAATTACTTTAGACACAAATAGAGAGGTGAATATGTTTGACAGATAAATTTAGTTTCTTAAAATATTAGAGAAATGGACTACATATGTCAGATGTCATCATTAGTTTCATGCCAGAGTTTGTTTTCTTTAAACTTAAAATATAACGGCCTTTCTAGATATGCCAATCTTTTTCAGACTGAATGTAGCTCTGTAATGAAATTAGATGCTATCATTGTTAATAGTAGAACAATTGCCAAACGTTTATTCACAGTTATTGACATTTTCCATGCCTATTATAATCATGAACAATAGGATTCATTCCGTACAATAAAGAATCGTCAACCTTATTGTTAAAACTTTATGGTCATAAACTAAGAAACAGAAAAAAGCAAAACCAGCAAGTTTTGTAAAACGTAACAAATAATTACTTAACAAACAATTTAATTATCAATGTTATAAACGAAAATAAATACAAAATAATCAGATAAATTGCTTTGAAAGTCCAAATGAATGGAAAGTTCCGTATAAATTTCAAAACCGTAAATGTTCTCGTCCGCCAAGAATCGTGACGTTGTCAAAATGGCGTCATTAAGAACACCTTTGAATAATTCACAATATTTCAAGAAGAATATTGTATTCCAAATAAAGAGCACTTTATACTATGTACTTTGTACTTTATACTATAATATATATATATATATATATATATATATATATATATATATATATAAGATAGATAAGTAGGTAGATAGATAGACAGGATGAGCTGACTTTGTTTCTGGCCCAGGGCCTAAATGTGTTTTACGAGTATGGACGAGCTTGTTATTTTATTCTCAATCTTTCTCTTGTTTTAACAATAACGTGTCCGAATATTAGTCTAATTATAACCCTCCTGCCCCTCGCACCTTGGAACTCCCACTCAGAGTGACGGAGGGTTTCATTCTTGTGCTGAATAAATTTTGAATCGATGAATTTTCCACTTTTTGTTGCCATAACACTTTTGTAGCCACTAAATGACTATTTTGCTGAAGTACAACTACAGAATTTGTTTCTCTTATTTTAATTTCTCCATTAACATCTGACATAGATAATTCATTTGTTGTTCTATGGTATTACATCATTATGATAGAAAAGTGGATATGCTTTGCAACTCGTTTGAAAAGAAAGCCATCTATAAGCATTGAAAAACTGCGCGGATTTATTATTATCTATTACGGTTGCACTTCGCATATTATCGTTTTATTAACTTAAACCATTATACGTTAAGGCAACAAATAAAATGCCTGATATGGAACTGTTCCGTCTTTTGCTTTTCATCTTCCATTGTTCTAAGCATTATTTGAACGTGTGATCATGCTAGAAAACTTCATTCATATTGATAAGATTGAATATTTGAGTGACAATTTAACTTTGTTTCCAATCAATACGATCAATGAGCTTTCAACATCTAAATTCAGAATATGCTGGTTGCTTTGAATGTCAGTACTAATTCATCCATTCACATAGTAATTACTTCTCAATGAAGGCTAATTGATTCTACTCAATGAAAGAGTTGCGTATCTTTAAATTACCATATGAGAAAACATGGATTTATGCCATATTTAGAACAACAGTGTAAACATCATTTTAATTTGGTTAAAGTTCTTTATCGAGCTAACAAGTCAGCTATTTGCTAGCAAATCCATACCTAACAGAATTAAGTACTAACATAGTAACAGTTTTGGTCTGTATCTTTGCAAGTCCCTACATAAATGAGAGAGAGAGATATTCCCCCAAAATAACTGATACTTAAGGAAATAATATATTATGGGGAAAATCCGGAACGAGTCGCATAAAGTCACATGGATTACGGAAGTTAATGTTATATTGTGCACATATGGATTTAGTTTTGTTCGGCTGGCTCTAAACGTAGAAGATAAGCAAGTATATTCACTTGTTTGCAGACAACATCTTGGAGCCAATTTAATTTGGGATTGGAATTCAGCTGCAAACAGAACATATAAAATATGTCGGAGTAGTAAATTGTATTTTGTTCAGGTTTAAAGAATCATACTATCCATCTAATAAATGCATTATCCACACTACGATGTTCTACCCATAAGTTAGGTGTTGAGAAATTATGGCATAATGATGTACCTCATATTTAAATTATGTAATGAACGCTAAATACAAGATTAGTATCATTTCCTGTCAAAATGCCCATTTAGTACTGATCTTAGAAACAGGATCATACCAGGACCGTTTAGCAAAAACACCCATGTGAGGAATTCTTTCGAGATCTACGGATCACTTTTTCAGTACAGACAACACAAACAAATACCAATTGCATGGACAAAAATGAAAACAAAGGATATATTTACATGCCATTGCGTATCTTGTTTGCTATTATATGTTGCAGTTATTTGTTTATGTCTTCCGCCTTGAGAAATAGATTACTAGATGTACGAAAGCGCTTGAAATGTTTTTCGTACGTGCTACGCCGTACTTCGTCTTGTTTGTATCCTCCTCTCCCTCTCGCTGACCCCCTATATTCAGTCTCGCATCCCCCTATGTCCATCTGTCTCTAGTTTCTCACTCTTGCGACATATATATATATGTATATACATGAAGTGGGATTTCGTTGTTGCATACATCGTTACCATGTGGTATGCTGTTTTTGTCTTGGTTCTTGCAACATAACAAATGTGTTCACTTACTGCAGCACGTGTTATCTGGAAGTGCGTTTCACGAGGCCCTAGTACATAAAGTTCTAATTTTCTCTATATAGCTACATTGCAAAGGAATCTTGGCAGAGAACATTCCATTTTATGGAAGCAATCTTCAACTATAGAAGCATGTAAAGGTGTAAATGTTTATTCTGTATTTTTATCCTATGCATGTAATAAATTTTAACCATACTGGTTAATGTTGCAGAACGTTTTCTCAATAATTTAGAAAATCAGACCAATAATGACGTCTTATTTGGTTAGACATATTTATAGCTGAAACGTCAAGTTTAATTCGTTTATATGTTGCGCACAATAAACAATAAGAAGCCTTTGAGCTTTTTTTTAATCAAATGTAAATTATCTTATAATAAACAGATTCACGCATGAGTGTATTATCACATTCATGATCTCATACAGCAAGCGTAATCCAAATCACTATGTTCACACTTAAACACAGTTTGAATTTTGCTCTTGTAATAGGCAGTTCAGCTGTAGTACATTAGCTGTTTCTGGTAGTTTGTGAAGTCTTTAGAGATGTTTAATCCTCGGTACACAGAAGTTAATGACAAATTCTTTGATATTTGGGAACGGATGGTGCTGGTAAATTCAGATATAGGGGCCAAGCAGCATGTGTGCGCGGGAGCGACGTTCCTGGTTCATACTTCATCAGGTCAGAAGGAGTGAGATACATGGAACAATTCAATCATATATTCATCGTAAAAGGTATATTGAGATTATTCGTGGTCGTCGTGTGGTGGTCATGGAATAACAGTACCATATTTGTTACGAGTAGTATTTTGGTTTTTACCTAATAATTAGCATTGTTATTTTTATGACAATCTAGCGCTGCATCGTGCTTTTCGGTGACATACATTTTACTATAACCACATATTGATCATGTATGTCAACAGCATATAATTTTTTATCGTATACATTAATTCATTTGTAGTCATTTGTCATATATGATGACAAACTACATGCATATAAAATCAGAGCTGTGAATAATTTATGCAAGCATTATTTCGAATATATTCCTTTTATGTTAACAATACTATTTGATTGGATTGGTTGAAATTGACATTAGCGCTAGTTAAGTCGTGGAAATGGCCGTGTATAATTCATTAAAATAGCGCGTCATTAGACATTGCAGTTTTTAATGTATGTGTTGACTAGACCTTTCAGTCTTTTAGTTTAATTAAATAGTGTGCTAGTGAAATAAGGTAGTTAACCAGAATGTCAGATAATACATATTCAGTACGTTGCATCATAAATAACATGTCCTTCACATTCATTTGTTGCATGCCTTCACTAGATCCGATCCCACTCGATTGGTTCCTGTAACACCAAATTAATATTGTTGGTGTTGTGAAATCATCTTTATTATCCCAAACGTATGACCTGGACTTATTTCTGCTCATTGAATTCTCGGTACATAACATACAGCATCAATGAAAAAGGAAAACTTCTTCAACTGATCCATTCAGATATAAATTGATGTCTACAGCTGTTCATGAGTACACAACATTTGAAGCTACAAAATGTATTGCATAATGTAGATGAGTAAGGTGTTCGTTTCCTTCTCCTCAAATCTCTGTTTATCCATTCATACATTTTCGAAACTGTTTACTAATAAAATGTATTATTGCCACAATTTTATAACAATGAACCAAAATCCTAATCAACTTAGTGCTATAGCAGCTTGTAGTTTGCATATACCGAAAAGGATTTTGCTTATAAGTTTTCGAAACGCTAAACCTGATCTCTCAGCATGTCATATGCTACAAAGTGATCATTTATTTTGATCTTTAAAAACAGTTTGTTGTTCTTGGAGAATAATTTTTGCTTGTGTGTGTGTGTGTGTTTGAGAGAGAGAGAGAGAGAGAGAGAGAGAGAGAAAGACGGGGGAGATTCATATCCCAACATTTGAGAACTGGACACTAAATAAAACTGTAATGACTAGTGAAAGATTCATCAATGCAAACTTCCTAGTTATGCCTAATGATATACACTAGCTGTGTTCAATGGTGAAAAGGATTCGATGTACGATGTGTGTGTGTGTGTATATATATATATATATATATATATATATATATATATATATATATATATATATATATATAGTTCGCGTTGTGTGAAATGTCACGGTTCCAACGGAATCAAATTAATTGGCATAATTGCTTCTACAATACTTTACTCATATCATTTTAAGTCCTAGGTGTAAAAGGTGTAGTAGCATGTTTAGTTATGAAGAAAGTGATGGACAACCTTAGAGATGAGTTAAGTCATACACATATTAAAGGCATGTAGAAACTCCTGAAGAGACTTTACCCATTTCGAATAGAGTACTTTGTTTATATTTAGTTTCTCCTACCGATCAATTAAATCACCTTCGTAAGACAAGTTCTCGGCAGTCGGATCTACGGTATCCCAGAAATTCGGCATCATGTAATCTAGATATATTGAGTTTCAATGCATGAACTTCCTACATTAGCTTATTGGCTGCATTTTTGTATTTTGTATTCTGATAAATGCCGAAAACAATTGTATTTTTTACGTTTCGTATTCTAATTGATATTTGTCTTTATTTTGGTACATTGCATGCAAGTAAGGTTTTAAATCTAATATGGTCACAACAGTGGAACTGATATGCATAATAATTCTGCACATACAATGTTTCTCTTTATTCCATCTTAAAACAAGAGCACCCGAAGCCAAGGTATTTGATACATGCATTTTATTAACTTACGTACTGTCGCAGTATTCCCATACTGTCAGAAGAGGGTTCAATGCACGAACAATAACTGAGTGCTCACTGGTGACGACACTGTAAATGTATTTTGAAACGTTACGCAGACAAGCGAAATTAGAGCTTTCATTTATAAGTGGGAAATTCCAGTATGTTATGAACACACACACACACACACACACACACACACACACACACATGCACTATGTCTCTCTCACACACATCAGGTCAACCCAAGTTGGCTAACCCTGTGTTTCTGGGTGAGACACTTGACTCAAGCTTGACTTAGCTGTAAATAATCTTCATGTGTTGCAGTACTGCAACCAAACCGAAACCATTTCCTGTCTGTCTTTCTATCTCTTTAGAATTGAGAATCTGGTTATTTTCAACTTCGATTTCGTTTATAAGTTCATAGGTATACCAAAATCATGATATTGTCTATGGTGTTTCTCAGATGTGGTTCACATTTCCCAGATACACTTCAGGCATAGTGTTTGTACGTAAAATACATTAAGTTGGTTAAAGAAGATATGTATCAGATTCATCAAGCCATAAAGTTAAGAACTTTGACAAATTTGACACGGTTCCGATGTTTTCACGTTTTTGCACTTTCAATAATAATATTCTGGTATTGCTGACGGTTGGTTTTACTGCCCCTCAAAACAAGTAGGTGTTTTAACGCTGAGGCAATTGAAGTAATGGGCTTTGTACATGGACACACTACGGTAGCAAACAATGTCTACTGTAATGGTATTATTCGAACCCGCACTCCTTGGGTACTAGTCAAGCACGTTAACTACTAAGCCCCTGTTGTACCTGCCTAAGTTAATTTTCTCTTACAAAACATAGGAGAAAGCATCTGGAATAGTCTGCATCCCCGAGCCTACAATGGGTCTTAGTTATAAGAAAGATAGCCGCAACAATAACGATATGATGAAAAAAGTACAGTCTTCTTTAGAGCGAGGTGCCAAAATTAATATTTGCGTCAAGTATTATATATTCGTGTTCATAAATTTTCTTCGAAACATTACACCGCTCCAAAACGCAACTCTAGTTGACTCATAACTGTATAGCTGTTAACAATCAATTCTGTAATGTTTATTGATCTTGAAATCAGACAAATCCATTAATTTTTTTTAAAATGTAAACTTAGCTGAACATTGTAGCTTCGACTAAACTCTTTGGAAACGAAAAGTACTTCTTTTCATACTAAAACGTTTTGTTTGAATTCTTCAAAACAAACTGATTTGATACGACATACATAAATGGAAATGCACGTTTTCCTCATGCTAGGAACTGATTTCAATCTAGTCTGCAAAGAATGGATTCAACCATACACTAATGCAATTATCACGAGTGTTAGTTGTTTTGTTTTTCCTCTGGCCATACCTAACGCCCTGCTGCAGTATTGTCATGTTAACAATAACGTTGTGATAAGGGAAAATCATTAGGTATCAAAATGGCTGATGAACTCCGATATAACTTTATATGACATAGTATCAATCATATTTTAATTTTCAGCATACTGGATTCCTTCACGTATTATCTCAAATGGAGACAGGAGCTCCAACTTGGAATAAACCGCTATCAAATGGGAACTAAGAATTAACAGTAATACCTCAAATTCGAAACTCTTTCTTGATCTCAAGCACGCAACTGTGTTGAAAAGATAAAATGCCCCTTTCATTCAATCTGTTCAACATTCTTGGTACAGGAACATACTTTAGTAACATTTAACAGATCAAACACCATCCGTAGGGACTCTGCGATTGTATCAATGACATCTAATTCGGTGAAAGGCCTTAAGACAAAATTTGCTAGAGGATTTCAATGAAAACCTCACGAAATAGATAGAAGCATTATTTGGTTGTTTGTTTTTATTTCGTCGATTTGCTTCTTTTATTTTACTTTTGATCCCTTATTTCTACCCTTCTTACTGAACCATATTGTGTAACTAGTCTAATAACGTCGAGATTGTTGGAATCACACAAGCACAAGTCAATAGCAGGATCCCGTTTTCAAGCACACTCAAGTCAATATAATGATCCAGTTCTCACAATATGACCTTCCATCGTTTTCTAGAATCAACAATTTAAATGCCCTGTAATATATATAATATATTTTATATTCCTTTTGATTCATTTTTGTACTAGAAAACTTGACTGTTTCAATTATATGAGCCGTTTGCATAAGCTTATATTTAAGTAGTACAAAACAGATCAGTTGTCAAAAAGCTGTGATATATTACCAAGAAATTACCGGTACAAAAGCTATGATATGTTACCAAGTACCGATACAAAAGCTATGGTATATTACCAAGTACCGATACAAAAGCTATGCTATATTACCAAGAACCAATACAAAATCAGACATGGGCCAATGCACAAAATCATCATTATTGAAAAAAAGAACCATTTCGATAAAACAAATTGAAATATACCGGGTACAGTGTTTTGATGAAAACAACCGTATTTGGTTGCAATTTATATGCACTGGTATTGCAAGATTTTCAATGACTAAACTTTTTTTTACCCATACATAGTTAAATGGAGTCATTAATCGTTAACACGAAACTGACCATCTGCCAGATTAAAGTCATCACACACAATTAAAAAAAGACCAGAAGTTGGACAAAAAACTCAGAATAGCAAGAATGTCGTGGCAAATCCAAATTACGTTAACTGAGGAAACAAACGTAGAAAAGAATATCTCCTAGTGATATTTATATGCGCTTTTTGTTAACTGTAACGTTTGTGAACAACTTGACTAGGCTCCTTGTAATAAAGGAATTTGTATTTTAGTTGAGATTGTTTTTTCTTGCTGAGCAAATGTCTGCAACATAGTAATGGCAATTGACATCTGATTTAACTAACCACTCCCTGACCGTTCTCTCCTTTTTCGGTAATTAGGTATCCTCATTTCTCAAGGGAGAATCTACAGTGTGTATCAGAGATCATTCTTACTACATATACGTTCATCTCGAGTGTCATATTTGTTTCGTGTATCGAATTATTATGACTGAAAGAATTGTTTGCCCTATCATATTTTTTGCATAATAATAAACTACTCGTTACGATTTCCAGATGGACCCAAGGATGTATGACTGATGTACCATTTTGTGACAGACAGTTAGTTCATTAGCTTGGAGAAAGCATCACTTAATTATCTTCTAATGACAGGAAAGGAACAATTATTTTAATTTAATACATATACAGTACACATATTTTGCGTCAATATACTGAATTGAATAACTTTTAGTGTCTTTCTGAATATAATCAGCCAATGGCATAGCTTCAATTGTTTATTCAAGTGGAAACGAAATATAAATAGATGAGCAAAAAATTGATTATTTTTATTTACTTTTTATACGATTATAATGAAAGTTAGCATTAATTTTATTGACTGTTTATGTCTATTGTTAAATCCAAAACTTTTAGGTGGCTAAGAAGTTTGATGAGGAATACATTAAAATCCTGTTAAAATATCGTATAATTGGTTGTAGAGAAACAGCCATAAGCCCGAAAAATGCTCACAGGTAGACGAAGTGTAGCTTAGACAATAAGGTTGAAATAAAGTATGCTACATCGTATCTTTTGCACATTAGTATAATGTAACAAATCAATTTGAAATAAAGTTGCACCTTCTAATAATAGTTAAAACTGCTTGCAATCAGAATACATAGTGTAAGGTCGTCTTTATTACAACAGGGACTTCGGTTCTTCGACAATATTCGACTACACACCAATATATATTTATGTCAGGATAAACATCTTATGTTTAACAATGGTTTTAATTGCC
The DNA here is from genome assembly GCA_016617855.1 of Megalonaias nervosa. Classification (NCBI taxonomy): domain Eukaryota; kingdom Metazoa; phylum Mollusca; class Bivalvia; order Unionida; family Unionidae; genus Megalonaias; species Megalonaias nervosa. Next base: position 9,697 of record JAECUM010035140.1, read on the forward strand.
TACACATGAGTAACATGCATAATGGTGGTTTTTTTTTTGTTGTTTTTTTTTTTACTGAAACGCGCTAAAGCAATCTAGCTCTCGTATCATGCATGTCCCAGTTATGATGGCCGTAGAACCATTTTTGCTGGTTGCATGGAATTATCGATTGACTCGGATCATCGCTACGCTTTCTGAGTGATGGAAAGTGTATCTGCAATCAGATCATCAGATTAACGTTTTTCTTTATGTGTATAATGTTAATATTCTATTCCAGCAACATTAAACTCTATCCAAACAGTCTCCGATTTATGGTTTTTAACTCATTTTGTTAACATAATTAAAATATGTCTGCAGATCAAATCGCGATTGATATAATTCTATATAATTACATCGAAGACAACATCAAAACAATATTTAATGTATGTTTTCCAAAAGTGATTTATAAAATACCTTCAATATTGTGTTTGTTGGATCTCATGTTCTGACTCTGTCGTCTATGGCATCATAGAAAAGTCTTGGACCATGTGACAAATCGACTTGGTCCGGTTATATTCCATTTCATACTACTCACCGAAACAATGTGTCCATAATGGATGAACACACTATCTTGTGCCCTAATTGTCCCCCACATACATATTAGGAATAGGAAGAAACTCATCAAAATTGTCATTGTGTACTGTCATAGTTTGAGGAAATTACTATCTTTAAAGTTTTGTCTTGAGAGACTCGTTACCGTTTTTAAAAAATGTTGATTTTTATCGTCTTTGTCATAATCAAAATACAGATTATCTATAGTTTGCCTTAATGTCTTCTCCCGCATGTTTGCTCTTGATAACTTTGATAATATTACACTGATTTACTTATCCATCGATTTTGCAATTATTATTTCAAATAGCAATAAGGTTAGTTACAATGTGTTAATTTGATTGCAGGGTAACAGTACGAGAGAATCTCTTCTTAGATGTTAGCCTAACAGAATAGTTCTATGCCATTTCTAAGAGTTGTTGTTGTTGTTTAACGCCATTTTTCAGCACATGATAGGTTATACATGGCGGCCAGCATAAATGGTGGAGAAAGAACCCGGAAAACCCCGGGAAGAGCCACCGACCCACGAGCTACTGGCAAGCTTTCTCACATACCCACATTGGCCGAGTCCGAGACTCGAACCCAAGCAGAGGTGAGATGGCAGTGATCCATAACGTTGAGCGCTTTAGACCACTCGGCCACTCGGGGCCCCACTAAGAGTTGTAAATTACAAATTTGAGCAATTGAATCATTTCTTGTTGTTGTTACTGTTGTCTTGTTTATTTTCTAAACAAAGATTATTTTATTTCTTTGTATGTACGTGTAAGAAATGAAACATATTTACTAACAGGAGGGCTGCTATTACTTTATTCCCATTTTTTTCATATTTTAACAAACTATGACTTATAAATATATATATAGTTTACATGTTTCAGTGTGGTCAAATGAATATAAATTACCGGTATTAATGGTGAAAGAACAGGAAATTAGTTTTTTTTTTTTTTTAAACTTTTCTAAGCCAGTTTTGAGATTGTGTTGCAAATATGAAACGTTTCAATAATTCTCTAGATGACGAAACATTAGTTAGTGGTAAAACAAGCAATATGTTAACATTGCCATGCAATGTAATTGCCATGCAATACATGTAATGTTAACATTACTCAAAGTGTTGTCATTACACCATCTGACCAAGGCATGGGCTTCGTAATATTCAGATAAAACCCACGCAGAGTAAATACATTATATACAGAAAGTAGGTGTATCACTAAAGAAAACAGATCAATATTTTCGATGAACTTGCTTTCTTGCCAAAATAACATGATCACCAGCATGACAGATATGATTGTCATTGATTGTTCACATCTTCCAGTTATATCTCATCACATTGATATATGTCCCCGGACGATCAACTATTACCGAACATAGCTGAGAGTGCACGTCGTTGGTATAAATCAGATCTGTTAACACGTTGATGCAACCGTTGAAAACACTTACTTTATAAAATTCGCCAATAAAATTTTAATTGTTGAACAGTTACAATTGACCTCTATCTTATACTGGTTGGAATGTCTTATAAAAGTACGCTGAAACACATACTTCTTCCTGCTTATGTATAACACAAAACACATATTTCAATAATCAAAAGCAAGTTGGTTTTCTGGTTATAAACTCATTAGTTTTGTCCGATGATAAACTGCAGAACGATTTGGATTACGCAGCAATTTGTGTGATCAAAGAAATGCACTGATATATGTCATAATAACAAATATTATGAGTCGTAGTAAGCGTATTGAGAGAATAATAAAATTACTTGAATTCACTATGACATATACCCTTTTTGCCACGGGATGCATCGAACTCATAGATGCCATAATTACAAACCATTCAAACAAGTCAACCAAGTAAATAAAGAATAGTATCGCAATATCCGTTTCTCGAGACACATGATTCTTATTAGTTATGATTAGTTTATTATTATTATTATTATTATTATTATTGTTATTATTATTATTATTATTATATATATATATATATATATATATATATATATATATATATATATATATATATATATATATATAGAGAGAGAGAGAGAGAGAGAGAGACAGAGAGAGACAGAGAGAGAGAGAGAGACAGAGAGAGACAGAGAGAGACAGAAAGACAGAGACAGACAGACAGACAGACAGACAGAGACAGAGACAGAGACAAAGAGACAGAGAGACAGAGAGACAGAGACAGAGAGAGACACACAGAGAGAAGATCCCATTGTATGCTGAGAATTTAAAAGTTTATTCACATCAGAATGTGAACATTTTAAATACAATTTGCAAGGAATTCTTTTTTTTTTTCACACCGGCACTAATAATGCGAAACAATTATTGACTATGGTATAGTTATCATTATGCTAACCATATGCACAAATCCTCTGAAATTATTGTACATATGCTGATAATCGCCACAATCTATTGAGCCAATCTTCAAAGGCATTTACACTGAGAAAAAGAGGTCTATTGATCGTATACAAATAAGAAAGAAGGTATTAGGTTTTGGGTATACTAAACTTGTCTCTGTGCGACATTAAACGAAAGAACTTGTATTGCAAAAATAAATATTTAGGAGAAGATGGGCATTCAGGAGCAATCACTCCTCTAAATGATGATACTGACAACTTTAATTCCATGAAAGTCATAAGTTAATTAGATAACTTCAAGATCTTATGGTCAATAAAAATTTCAGTTTTTTTCAGTATACATAGGAGAATTGGGATATTGTTTCACATTTTCTAGCTTTTCCTCCAATCACTTCTTTTCGTGCAGGCAAGAACGCATATAAAGAAGCAACACATAATGTAGAGGAATTTGAGGCTTACCTTGAAGAATAATAACTCAGTAGAAAAAGGAGTTGTTGAGACAAAACTCATAGAAATAAATTGAGCGATCATGTAATGATCACATGAAATTGCATTAAAATATGTTGCTTTATCTTATGGTATGCTAGTTACAATGAACATCCCATGCAAAGAAATGAAGTTGATTGGCTAGGGTCATAACTCTGTTCAAAGAACGTAGACGAGACATGCTTATAAAGTTAGGTCTAGGTCAACGAGAAATGTTCTTACCAAGTTTCATCACAATATGCTGAATGGTTCTTTCGCTGTGATTATGGCTAGCAACATTCCCAGTTGTTATATGAAGACGTGAAATTATTTTCTACGATTTTCAAAATGGAAATAACGCAACAATGTACATAAAATACACCGTTAAGTTTGTGAGAATCTCTGGATACCAAATTATATATCTAATCGTTCAAGAGATGTGCCGGTTATAAAGAATATCCCATGTTGAGATATGAAAGTAATTGCCGAGAGCTCTTACTCTATCTAAATGTGGTTGCATAGTTTCGATTAACAGGTGTGAAAAAAGGACAGACTGTTACGTATATGTAATTAAGTTAGTTGTGTGTTAGCTTTAAATTTCTTTTCATCTTATTTTTGTTTAATTATATTTTATCGTAATGACAATTATTTTTTGCTGGATTTGACATTTTTCCCAGTAAATTCAGTTCAGTTCTTTTAGTCTGATTAGAACTCAAAAGCATTGATTCGTTGTATTTTTAGCTGGCCTTGGTTCAAACTTTGGTAAACACTGAGTGAAAATCATTGGTCGTAATCAAGGTCATACCTCGCCTACGTGTTAGTCTGAATAAACAACATTTTATTTTTTAATTCATTTGCAGTGTGGGAATGATTGATTTTAGCTAAGGCTTACTATAGTACGTGATAATTGACTTGTAGTAAGTGACCACGTGACCCATCACGCGGATTTGAAATTGCGTTCTTAGTTGGGGTTTAATTGTCAATCTCAGTGTTTTTGAGTCAGTTATAAATAATACCTTGAGGCTGAAAGGTATTCCTGTTGTTCCCATTTGAATTGATTTTGCTTATTTAAAATAATTTATTCACCCTGGAAAATACTCTTCTTCATCGAAATTCTTGGACAAAGACATTTACTAAATTATTCGGAATTCTAAAGCCGGAATTATATTTTTGGTGACTCAACAAGGTACTGTTGACACATCAGAACAAACTGGTTATATAGGACGTCATCGCCTTCCATATTGGAACTTCATCGAGATTCGAACTTGGAATCAATTAGAACTGTTTAGTGATAGGACTTATATTTTTAAATTCTAGGATTAATTTTTGGATTATATTCACAAACCGTAAGTCCTTTTTCACATTTTTACCTTGTTTTCTAGGGAAATAAATTATTTTGTTAAATTTACAAAGCTTGTTGGCTTTACTCTTTTCTTTGTTACTTTGTACGAGCCTAGTCACGGAACACAGATAATGTTGTTACTACAGGGTTCTCGTATCTTAATACTGGTCCGTAATAATATTGTTTTAACAAATGCATACTATGCAGTACTAAATGGTAATATGACAAGCAATAATAAAATCCAATCCTTCATGACAACAATTTTTCTATGGTGTGTGGCCTATATTTATATCATTTTAATTCAATGTGATGCATTCATATTTATAAACGCCTATTGTGTTAAAGTAATATTAAAAACAAAATTCCTATCGGTCTCCGGAGATACCAGGATTTCATCCCAATTTCATGTGTATTGGTACATGATAGATGAACCGAATTTCTTAAATAGACATGTTTTCTCCTTTGAATGCAATAATGAGCACCTCTTGACGGAAATAAAACTCCAACATTCTTTGTTCTTTTACAATGATTCATTAAACTCTGCAAAATGCAATTTAGAAACTGATATAGTATAATTAGTTCTCGTCGCATGAAGTATTGAAAGATATTTATATTGCTTTCCTACAAAATGACTAATTTTAGAACTGTATGTATGTATACATGTGGTATTTTACGATACCTCAACACAACCTCAACACAAAATTGGATGTGTGGTACCAACAAAAGATTCAGGAAAACAAATATAAAAATAAACTGCACATGAATTTAGGGAATCGAACCCAACCAAACATTCGAAGCTAAGTACCAATAGACAAAATATAATACCAAAGTATATCATAATTCTGTAAAATGTAAATAAGACAGCATATGTATAATCCCTAGGTCATTATAAAATTGTGTTATATGCACTGGGCAACTCTGATATGCACTGGGCAACTCTGGCTTCTTTATCTACGCTTTCAGTACCATTTATACCAATGTGATTAGGCAGCCAACTGTACAGAGTAGTACATGATACTGTCACAGATTGTAGGAGAACATCATGCTGTCGTAATATCTGGGGTATTAATATGTCATATTTACGAAACTGTAAAGATGTAGAAAAGATGATATAATTTGCTTTTTGCGAGGATGAATGTATATCAAAGCTTTGAATATGGCTGAAACATCTGCAGTAAAACTTAAGACCTTATCTGGTAAAAGATTCAAGATAGTGACATGGATGCTACAGAGAACTAGTGAACCATTTACATGGTTTTATTGAACTAATGTCCGTTCTGCTTATATGTACTAAAGAAGACTGATTATCGTTATCATTGTTATTGTCAACTTTATGAACCCAGTAATAACTGACAAAATAAATTTTGAAACCGGTGGCACGACATCGGTTTTGAAAATGTACATATCACAGTTGTCCGTTAGCTTACATGGATTAACTCGAGTATAATGCTAATCATAGCATATGCATTAACTGTTACATATAGATGAATATTATGTTATTTCAGGAAGAAAATGAGCAACTGAACTTTCACCATTATTAGAACAGGCATCAGTCTGGCTAAACTTTGGATCAGATGTAACCATTGTATAATCTGCAACAGCCCATAAAAATAGTGCCCTCTGGGAACGTATATTGTCTATTGAGTGTATAATGTTTTTGAACCTTTTTCTCCAAGAACAATGTTAAAATATGCATTGTAGATATTTGTATAGAAAGTAAGCTTTTAATGTTTAAAATATGTATGGAATTTCAACGAAATGGGTAATAAGAAATTTTGAACTATGTATGTTTCATACCACACCCATGTCTCTGACTTGCACGTGCTGGCTTGACATTAGTAGACACGAGATGCAATTTCACTCAGTTTAACGCATTTTCTTTATACGGAGAGACTCTTCATGATGCAAAACGACGGAATTAACTTGGTTGTTGTAATGAGGCTGATTGTTTTAAGACAAAAAAAAGCTGAACGTCTCAGTTGTGTTTTCTTTGACCACTAGACCTACTTAAGCTAATTCATTCAAACATGATCAAGATTGCGTCAATCATTTGAGTTGTCTGGTCATCCCAGGGAAGATCTATCATTGCTAATCCTATGGTCTTTATGCTACACCTAATGCCTGTCCAGGTTATTTTCGTTTACTAAGTCACTCCGATTATTCCTTGTAAACCTAACTAGTTTTGAAAACGATCAATGGCTCACTCTGGCAGAGTTATCTGCAATGTCTACTTGTGTCTCGTCTTCACGTGCACGTGAGGACGTTCGTGTCTGATAATGAGCTGTCAACATTTATCAGAGAAAAACTTGTTTTGTATTTTATCTTACCTAATGGGAATGTATCTGGTGATAAACAATGTAAAGAATAAAGGATTTTCAATTATTAGGTGATTGGTAAAGAAAACTATGTTAATATAAACGTGAATGGAACTCAGTATCCATTTATTCCTTGGATTAATGATATCGAATTTCATATCTATTATGAACAAGATAACTATGGAATAATAAACAAATGTACATGGTACGATTACCGCTTTCCACATCGATACTAAGGAATCTAAAGGTCATAAACGTTGTGTCTCCACCATCATTTTCCATAGTTTCCGATTTCTTTCCTTCTGGAGTTTTGCAGCGACATCATATAATTCATTTTATTAATTGTACATATTCTGAGAGAATGGAACTCATTCACTTTTTTTAAAAAAGAAATGAGTTAAATTGGCATAGCCCAGTTAAAACAATGTAATAAAAAGTAGAAGCTCAATAGCTGTGACTATTGCAAGGACTACTGGTGGTGCTAAATGTAATGCTAGAAATGCCCGTTTCTTACAAATATGATAGAAATTCAGTGTCGGAATGCTATATGATACTATGATCCGGGATCTTTTTCTGCAAGCAAGCTCTCTGTATAAAGCGGAATGAAGAAGAGGATGATCAATGGTTCTACAGAGTTTCATTGGGTATAATCCAGATTTTTAACCAGTATCTTAATCACTGATTTGTAATTCACACCATTTTGACAAAATAAATAAGGACACCGTTAACATCGAACGGATTAAAAGTTTTGTATTTATGTTTTGTTATCATATTATTTTTCTGTAATAGTCAAAGGAGTACTTCATGTATTCAAATTTACCTTAGCGATACTAAGAATTACAGTGTAAAAATACCAATAAGTCACATAGTTTCATAATATTTCAAACCTTTGGGATAATTTCGTATTATTTTATATCAAAGTTTCTTAACCAAGTCTGTAGAATATGGATCACTTGACGGAAGTTGAAATTATCTTGAGTGCAAAGCAGGACATTGAAGTAACATCAGCGAGAAACATTAGCAAAATAAGCATCGGTTTTCAATGCTCATTCTCTCTTCTGGGTTTGGAGCATATAGCTCAGGATATTGGCGAACACTTCATCAGCTTGACAAACCGTTTTGAAATGACACAAATATGTTCATTTAGTTTGCAACCAAAATATTACCTTTACTGATTTGGCTCCTTGCACGATCATGTTGTTTTATTGTGATGTGTATCAGTTATCATTTGTATAGTCTTGTAACTAGAGTTCGTACTCCTTTCATAACTAGATCCCCGCGTCGCAACATGGATGCAAATTTAATTTAATTCATTCTAAGGCTGTTAATGTCTGTCGATAAAATCTAATGAATCAACTTCCTGGGCTCCAATACAGGAAAATGCTACAAAAAACTGAATGAATGTGATTGTCACAATTGTCTTATTTTTTTAGATTGGATGAATCTACAAACACTAATATCGTTATGATATCCTAAGAGAAGAACGAACAATTGTTGTACTTTACTTATCATCTACCTATTGCTGGAACAAAATCAGCAGAAAATGTTTTCTTCATAGTGACATTGTAAATTTTAGTTCACTCTAATATCGCAAAAATTGGCCGCAAATACCAATTCCTCATGTCAGCCATGTCAGTTTTATATTAATTAAAAATTGACTGTCTTCGGTATTCAGTTTTTATTTTGTTTTGGTTGTTTGGGGGGTATTTTTATCTCTTTTAGAAAACAAACAATCGGTATTACCAATTCTATTTCAGAAACACATATGTAGGGCTAGGTTCTTTTGTTATTGGCTACGTCTTATTTTATCACAATTTATGTTAATATAATTTCTTATTAAAACTGACTGTAAAACAATTAAATTATTGCATTACGAATGAGGTTATCTTTATCAATTATTGTTAAACACTACCTGATCCACAAAGGTATTCAAGGGGTTATGTCGATATCTTGGGTTAACTTTTTTTCGACAAGTTAAAACTACTTAGTCTTCGAGCACTTATTATATGTAATCAACTGTTAACTGTATCCGGAGTTTACCTGTATTGCGGGGTAAAGTGGGAAATGTCGATTAATGTTGTATTTAAGTAACTTTGTATGTGGAGTACAACAGATTGTCAGCGATGGGCTTTGATCTATAATTTTGTTTTGTAGCTTTTCAAAATAATTGCTTTAAAAATTTTTTCCCCTCTCGTCGGATCGATACAATGTCCAGAAGTTTCTATGGGTTTCATTTGCTTGTCATTAGTTGCACTCGATACAAGAACTACCATATTGGCATTTTTCGATAAGAAGATCTCGACTAGACAAATCTAACAAGAAAACACGCCTATGTCTGGATCCACTATTGTACCGACGGAAAGTGCTACAGATTTACACGTCGCTCCGACTACATGATTTTGCACTAACTTGATCAGCAACGATTGATGATCATGCAGGTGGTAGACTGGCCACACCAGATCACTTTGATAGCATAACGACTATCGATAAAATGGCTAAGAATTATTGAATTATGGTGTCCTCCTAGACCTTAACGTCTTTACAACCAGGTCAATAAAGATTTCCCCACATTACTGTTTTAGACGACCACTTCAAATGTTGGTTTGCACATCCTGAAATAGCAGGAAGACTAAAAAACTTTCACCGCGACACAGTTTGGTGGCAAAGTTTTATTTATCTTAATCGACTTTAGATAAAATCGTCTCAACACGTCAATAGCATTCGAATGACTTTAATTACTTTCTATATAAATTAGTGTAGCAGGTGTTCTTAAAAGCGATATAAAACGAAATACAAGTTCAAAATATATAAATATATATTGGATGATGTGAATGTTGCTAAATGCCTTTAGTTTTCTTCAAACGCAAACTGCTTATTTTACGGTCAAAGTTTAGAAACCTCATCGTCATTTCAAACTTTCAAGAAAAGACAAATTTCAGAAAAGAAGAATATATGATACAAATTATGAATCGCTGCATTCTAAATGCCGTTTAATATTCTAACATATTTACAAAATTACAATGAAGTTGAGAATGCTATAGCTAATGTATATATGAAACACGTCACTTGTTACATATTTCTTGTACTTAAGCGTTGATAAAAATATTCATCTAACCACAGTATTATTTGAATAAGCAACACAGCTAATATATTTCCATACCCATGTAAGAGCAGTAACATGAAGGAAAGAAAAACTGGTGTACTCTTCCTTCTTTCATCATGAGACGCGAAATAGAATTAATACCTATATTTTGTCATAAACTATATTAAATGTTTGTGCTTTGGAAAGAATTAATATAATACAGTTTCCTCATCCAAGGATAAACAGCAGAACGATGTTGCTACTTGATTACCAGTCTCTCAAAGATTTGAAATGTTAAGTTACTTTTTTTGAAGAAATGAAGGCCACTGGTCCAAATTTGATAATACATGTATCATTAACAAATTATCACATTAGTTCACTATAAATGTCAAATGTATAGATATCCAGATGAAAACTCGAATACTGTTACAGCATATCGCTCATGTTTGTTTCAAGACAGAATTGTAACATACTGTTGTAAAATGACATTTACCCTATTTATAGATGAACATTGGTGGCTGATTCGGTACCGTGACCGGATTAACTATTGAAATACTCTGCTTTCAAATTCTACCATTGTATCAGCCCAATTCGGGCGAATG
>JAECUM010035141.1:0-15053 GCA_016617855.1 Megalonaias nervosa
TATATATATATATATATATATATATATATATATATATATATATATATATATATATATATATATATATATATATCTGTAGACTGTGCTCTTTTCCACTGTGCCGTACATGTATGGAGCTATTTTCTTAAAGTAAAATATAATACCCAACCTAAATACTTGTCAGGTTTTTCTCCCACTGGGATTAAACAATATTCCGACTCTTTTTATCAGAGATAATCTATCGTAATTCAACAGAACTAAGTTATTGTCAGCTCGCATCCTAATACTGAAGCACAATCCTGTTAATGTGAATTTATGTTTTTTCTAGCCGCTCCTCGCATTCCGACTGGAACCATGACATAAACCATTACACCCCATTGTGGACTGTAAATTACTAGCTGACTTTGTCAGAAGGCACACGTTCCTAATGCTAACATCGATTATCGGTTGAAGAGAATTCATAACTTAATTACACCAATGAATTAATGGACTTCACTCCTTGTCATAATTACGTCACTTTGCTAATTAGCGATTCATTGACATAAACATAATAAAATCAATTCACAATTCGTATCAGAACAATGCATGAAATTCCTACGATACATGGTTCCTATTACATACAAAACTACAAAATCCGAACACATTCATATCAATAAAATATTGCATTACATCCTAGAATGCATGAGTCATGTAACCTTCGCGACAAATGCATGTAAACAATTAATTTCAGATCTCAAGGAAAACTGAATGATGAATTTAAAACGAATAAATTCAACAAATAATTAAAAACTTACATCAATGCATATTGTATGTGACTGTAGCCATGCCTTTCTGCTTCCCGAACCCTCGTTCGCTTAACATCTGAGAATTTCCTCTGTCTCTTCTCTGGTTCAGTGTCTCTCAAATTTCCAGACCTCCTGTCCTTTGGACGATCTAACGAGAAATACTGTTATTTCCCGGAGCTGAAATTCCGGCCCGCCCCCCCCCCCCCGAAAACTTAGACTGACTAATTTCGCAAGGGCGGTTACCTAAAACTTGAATTTCGTCTAGGAAACACACACTCTCGTTTAGGTTAGCCAATCAGGATTGCTTTCTCTAACCGCCAGAAATTTGTTATAGACCCATCGAAGTCAGAATAAGTCTCTCTAGTCCATCTTTATTAATACCTAACCTGGAAAATGTCTTTTTATGACACCTGTTTAAAAATGGCCTAAGGTTTGCAAAACTTTCTTCTCTGGCCTGTCTCAAATTTTTTTTTTTTTTTTTTTTTGTATCGTCCCCGTAATAGGTTGACCATTGGGTCGGGGAACCATCCAAAGGTCACCTTACAACTGACATAGCCTAGGGACAATAAATATAGTGTAGGAGAAAAAAAAATAAAATAAACATATACACACATGCAAGCACACATGCACACATTCATGTATTACACAATCTCTTATTTGACAATTATAAATATACAGCATCTAGGTGACACGCTGTACACTGTAGCATGATGCTATTAATCATGTATTTGAGTAAACACATCATTAAAGTTACTGTTGAATAATGGTTTCCATTGTTCCCAAATCAACATAAATGCTTCTTTCCTTTAAGATTTTATTGCAATATATTTTTCCAGTTTATAGTGATCTTTAAGAAAAACTTTCAAACCATCCAATCTAGGTATTATCTCCCCTTTCATTTTACATATATGGATGTAGTATTTCGCTAAAAGAAAGCAAAAATTAAAAGGTTGTTTATATAATCCATCTCTATTCGTATCTTCCCAATATAACAGTTTTTGCACTTGGCACAGTATCTTTATTCACTTTATTTTGAATCCAATGGATCACTTCATTCCACAGCTTGATTATCATATTACATTCCCAAAACAAATGTAGTATTGTTTCCGGCGCATATTTACAAAAGTACATTTATCAGTACTGGATAGTTTTATTTTATACAGAAAAGAATTCATTGGTAAAATTCTATGAGTAACACGAAATTTAAACCATTGCAATTTTGAGTTTCTTGTTATTTTAAAAACTTTAGTATATATGTCAGACCATATATCCATATTCCGATTGAAAATTTAATTCCATTTATTTTCACTAGTTGGTTTAACACCATTTTTAAATGTAAATTGTAATAGTCTTTACATCCGTTATGAAATACAATTTCTAAATGGAAACGGATAAATGGTCTAACCAGTTTCGATTTACCTAACTGTAACTTTGTACACAAGGACTTTACACACTTAATTATCCCTTGAAAGACAAGGAAATTCGTATTATGACCATATCTAGCCTTAAAACTATTAAAGTCGATCATAGTTCCCTGATCTATAAGCATATCACCAATATAGATTACATTATGTTCAAACCATTTCCTACAGAAAATGGGTACCTTGTTACCCTTATAAGGGAGTTCATCCATAAACATGTTTTCGTAACATCTTCTCCTGTCCGGGGTATATTTTTCTCTAGTAACAGCTTCCATGCCTGTAAAACATCACGCCAAAAAGCATTTGTTGTCTTTTTGAATACAGTCATCACATTTTCATCTCCGTGTAGGAACAGGTTACTAATCTCGCATATTTCATATTCAAATAAATTGACAAATTTAATGTGAGGTAGAAGAATTCTACGAATCCATGTTATTTTCAAAAGCTAATATAAATTTATCAACATCTGTCATCGCCAACCCACCTTTAGAAAATGTTTGAATCATAACCTCTCTTTTAACTTTGTTCACTTTTGATTTCCATATAAAGGTGATAAATAATTTATTTAATTCGCTGATAAAAGTTTGCGGAGGATTTCCTAATGAGATGAACAAATGATTAAGCTTTGGAATAATTAAGGTTTTCAGAACTGTTATTTTACCAACTGGTGTTAAGAATTGCTTTTCCCCATGTTTTAAACAAATTTTAAGCACTTCTGTTTTATTTTCAAAATTCATTTTTACCATTTTATCCAAATCCACCGAAAACTTTATGCCCAGTGACGTAAATTCAGTCACACACTGTAACTTTAACCTGTGATGAAATGTTTCTGCACTGTACTTCTTGCTTCCTATCCAAACTGTTTTTGTTTTGGAAATGTTCAGTTTCAGTCCTGAAATCCCTGCAAAGAAGCTCAATATTTCAACAGAGGATTCCAAAGATTCAAAAGAGCCATCAAGAATTAAAGCAGTGTCATCTGCAAACTGTGACAGTAAATATTCTGCTTCCCTTAACTTGATACCTTTTTATTATTCTTTAATAGTATAGACAATATTTCTGCACATAATAAAAAGAGATATGGGGATAATGTATCACCCTGCCGAAAACCTCTGAAAATTTTGATAAATTCTGAAAGAATGCCATTTTGTGAAACTGCCGATGAGATACTGCATTAAAAGTATTAGCCCAATGCCTTATACTTGGTCCAAAATTAAAAAAGTAAGAACATTATCAATAAATTTCCATGAAATAGAATCAAATGCTTTTTCAAAATCAATTAATACTAATACATCCGGAATTTGTAACTCTGGTCTCAAATCTGTCATTGGCTGCTATTTGACATTACGTTAACACTGGCCTCTTCCATGTGTCTGACGTTATCGAACGGACTCTAATTAAAATTCTTTTCATGCCCCAAACAGCATATACCATCCCTCACAGTCAGCAACTTATTGCGAGCCTAGTCCATACATCAATCTTAATGTCTGCGTGTCACGCTGACCACGACACAATGTAATGTGAGGTTATCTACAAAATATCTCACCATTACAATGTATATATAGACCTAGCCCCGCTGACGCACATGAGGGTTAAGCAATATTTTTCATAAAAAGACGAATGCCTAAATAATTTCTTTAAACGTATACATTAAAACATAAAATAATGTGTGAATAAAAACGGGCTATGTAATAAATACAATACTACATAATTGTTTTGTTCCGAGTCGGGGAAAACAACTCTTTTGATATGGCGTAGGAACATACATCTCGGCCTAACGGCCCCGATATTCCTACGCCTTATCAAACTCGTTCTTTCCGCCCACCCGGAAGAAAGCAAATAAGTAGTTTTGTCTATGTATTGTGCATGTTGCAAATGCAAACAACTTCACCTTACCCCTGACACTCTGTTAGACGTACTTTATGTCTATGGAACGCCACCTTAGAACCCTGGCGTGTTACAATACGTATATACTAAGCATATCCGTTAAACGATATTGATTGAATTCTTTGCTTTTTCTTCTTGTTGTTTCAAAACTTACACCCTAATTCCTCTAAGTTGTGGATGATTTGTAATTTGATAAAATTAACAAATACCTTTTTTTGTAACGTTATATTATTGTAATGAATATATGAAATCAGAGAGAAGCAATGCGAAAAGTAAAGGAGTCACGAGGAGAGATAAAAACAAACACTAAAAGAGTTGAAATTAGGAAGAGCCGATCATAACTTGGACTAAGCAGATCTGAGTTCTGAGTCAAATCTAGCTGCATAAAAGATTAAAGAACCATGGCAATGGTAGGGAGCATTTAGTAGTTGCAGTTGTCGATGACATTTCTTATAAAATTTAAAAATTGCTAACATCAGGTGATTAACATGGTGTCTATCAGATAAAAGATCAGTTACAGAAGACACACGTTTAGTAATTATCATGGTAGATATCCATTTTTGCTTCATTCATTCTGTCAGTATATTTTTTATCTTCTTTTACCTCCTGAAAACTACTTCTTTTTATACTGATATAATGGATATAATTGATTATTCATTCTTCAAATCAGAGGAAGAATATGTTTTTTTCACAGGCTATTTGGGGCGGGACATTTTTATTTAAATAAAATTCATAACGCCCACTCCCCCGGCCTCGAATATTATTAATGGTCGATCCCTTAAATATTGTCCTTTGTAACTAGTGGAAACATTTTATGACCAAGCATTTAAGTCACGGAATTTATTTTATTGAACTTGATAATAATAATAATAATAATAATAATAATAATAATAATAATAATAATAATAATAATAAAGTTTTAAAATTGTTGTTGTTGTTGTTGTTATTATTATTATTATTATTATTATTATTATTATTATTATTGTTGTTGTTGTTGTTGTTGTTGTTGTTGTTTTTGGTTTTTTTGTTGTTATTGTCGTCGTCATGGATGTCAAAGTACTGCAAGAGCCCCGGCGCACTCAGATTGGTCACCCGATTCCGCGTTGGTTTCAGCAAGAGAATGGCAGAGGCTGAAGAACATTAAGTTGTGACCATTGATGACATGTAAGTTTTCACACAAAATTTAACTATTCTGAGATGAGAACACGGGTCAGCTTGTCAAAGAATAATACTGCATCTATCAAGATGTTTAATTTCTGTGTGAAAAGACATGCCTTTGACGTGCCTATTTAGTGTAAAATATTGATAGAGACCCCAGCGTGCAAAAACAAACAAGCTCATATTTTGTAATTTTTTTAAAAATAAAGATTTAAGTATACGACCTCTTAATTTTTGAAGTTGAAACTTCTCATTGTGACCAGATGCATGTTTACAGTTCACGTCATGTTTGCTTTAATAATAGGTGAAACACAAAGATGTAGATCAGCGATAACTGACCGGCCTCGTCATGTTTAATATTAGGCAGCGGACTGGTCTCACCGGGTTTAATACCGGTCAGCGGATTGATCCGACACCGTTTAATTACGCAGGGGATTGGTCCAGAGTAGGGGTACCGACTGGTCTTTGTTGTTGCAAATTTGTATTCACTTCTAAAAGTGTGTAATTTTGTAACTGGGTCATTGATGACACTGACGATAATTTCAAGTTTTTATATATTTTCGTTTTTAAAATATGCATATGATATATGCATCTGTTTTTGTTTTCAAGATACACAAGCTGTCAAGTCCAGTCTTTCCATAACCTCAGTATTGACTGTACTGACCCGGAAGAAGAGTTTTTAGTTTCTTGTTAACAATGCCAGTACACGACCATGGAACCTGAAAAGGCACATGCATGTTATGTACAAGTTTTCCTTTCATTTTTACTGTTGTTTTAAATAAAGTTCATATTGAACTTAGCTTATATCTAAGTATTTTATTTTCATGAATATTACACACTAATTTTTTTTATTTGAATACTCCCCATGAAATCAATCGCATCCATGAATCATATGGATGAATAGATTTGAAAATAAATATTATACATTACTAAGTTCAAAATAAATACATAATTTCTATTAAAAATTCAGCTCTCTATCTCAATATATATGTAATGTTTCAGGAAAATAATAAAATCCATATGATATACCCGAATGATGAAACATGTAATGAGTAAAACATTTTATTGAATGCATACAATTATTATATTTGCAGTAGAGGCAATCTTTAATTGCTTAATTATCCGTATAGGAATCCAGCATCAGCTTTCTGTATGCAAGCATTGACACACGGCAAACGGTGAATACTCGTTGCCTTTTCATTCTCAGTCGACCAATACATGAAATATATATCAATATATTAATAGATATTGGAAGGAAGCAATGTGCACGGAAACAAATATACTTAGAAATAAGGTCAAAGTTAGTTATTTTAGTGCCGATAACATCACGAAAGGACATATCAGGACATGTCAGATCCCTCGGAAAAAGCCATTATCCTCGAAATTTCCTGTTGTCAGTATTATACATCATCGAAACTTTATTGTTTGCAGATCTGAAGCTATAAGCACGCTTAATGAGGATGAGAATAGATATGGACAAGAGTAAATCTGTCCTTGTGTATTAAACAATGAAATGTTGGCCATCTTTGCAACTGTCCATTGAGTCCATAACATTAGACAATTCCTGAACAAGTTCTTCGATTTAAGCTATCAGTAGCCTGCACAAACACCTCCTACTCACGTGTATATTAGATATACGCAATTTCGACAGAAAAAAGAGCAGGTGTTATAAGATTCCTTGCCTAAAGAGGTCTTCTTGAGTTCCTTGGGTATATATACATCAACATGAAAATCGGAGGACTGCAATCATAGTTTGATAACTCCACCTCCCAAACCTGCAGTGGAAGCATCTGAACATCTAAAAAAAATCTGAAATTGTAATCTCTCTCTCTCTCTCTCTCTCTCTCTCTCTCTCTCTCTCTCTCTCTCTCTCTCTCTCTCTCTCTCTCATTTTTAAATTATAAGGATAATAACCTCAAATGGATGAATCATCTAATGTTTTCGATATTTAAAAAAAATAAATTTGACATCATAAATCAATACGAACATCACCGCATCCTTCCGTACAAAAGGTAATAAGAATCTGAAATTACAAATATAAATAGATGAGAGTTTTTGTTGGCATTTGTACTTGTTTGGGCTTTGAAGTTTCCCCACACAATTCGTTCCGTTTAAAATAATAAATTTTCACCAAAACTCTAATGAAGACCGTTCCGGTGGCCTTATGGTTAGAGCGTCCGCCTCGGATGCGGGAGGTCGCGGGTTCGAACCCCAGCCGAGTCATACCAGAGACTTATAAAAATTGGTACTAACAGCTGCCTCGCAATATTTACGTTTTAAGTTAACATGGATACATTTCAAGCTCCAAATATAAAAGATAGAAGAAAAAAAAAAAAGACAGCTTGGCCATATTTTAAGTAAGCGCAAACTAATGCTTATTTTTAAATATTAAATCCCAGTTTCACGAAACAATTTGATTGCAAAATGACATACTATAGTCTACCTGCTTTTTAGATGTTCAGAAGCAAAAAAGAAATAGAAGCAAAATACTCACCTTTTCTTACCACACCTCAATGGTTTTCGTCGCTGACGCTTAGGCCATTTTGTTGCTTGAACCAATCCGGAATTGACCTTACGCCAGACGATAGATCGCTCCACCTACCAAATCACGTGACTTAGCCTCCGACAAACATGCAGTATTTGGCAAAGAAATATGTTTCAGTTTCAGTGATATTTTTATTTAATGTGATCTGTATTATTCTTAAAAATATAAAATTACAAAGTTGCATTAATTATACTGCAGTAGGCAATATTTATATATGTAGTTCAAGTTCGTACATTAATAACCTAAGTGTTTTATTTCAGTAAATAATAACAATCAATTGTATAGCTGTTTAAGAACTTATTCATATGAAAGGAAACTTGCTCCAAAAGATGCTGATGTATTAAGCAGATAATGTTATCCTTGTTAATTTTATCTGACTTATGTTTATGCTGCCTTGGAAGTATATGTATTAGGATAGAATTTTTGAGTAAAAGTAATAACATTGAAATTCTCTCTAAATTGTATTAAAACTAATTTTTCATTTGATGAATTTTTCATTAAATAAAATTGGAAATAATTTCCACAAAAAATATGGAAATTAACTTTATTTGCCTTCTATAACTATATTCTATTTTACCTCCTGTAACTATTCTGTTTTGATAAAGATTGCTTCCTTTACAACAAGTACAAATATTCTCTCCCGTATTATACATGCGTATGCTAACTCAGCAGAAACAACACTCAGTGGCAAAAATTCCTAGCGTTCTGTCTGACTTAGTAACCTAAGGTTTAACCGTTTTCCTGAAACGAATATAATGCTGATTAGGCGGATTATAATGTAAAGAACATATTCGATTCCATCATGTAGACTGAGCCTCTTTCTGGTTTGGGACGGATACACGCGCTGCTTGCATGATACTCTTGGTACCAACATCTTTACCAAATATGGCCAAGGGTATCTTGAACCAGTATAAATAATGCTCCGAGCCGCTTGTATCTTCAATTGTTAGTCCCAAAGCTAGAGAGGTCTCATCTATCTTCTTACAGGTAAGAATCGTTTGTGTTCGTAAAATTCTTAATGAATAAGTACCTTTAAAAGTTAAAGATTTCTGTGGTAACTTTCGTAGTGAGTCCTCTTTTTATTTTTAATAATGTAATGGAATATTTAATTGTTTTTAAGAATTTATATTCATTTGTATTTTTATTATGGTGAAAAGACTAATTCGCTACCAACTTCATGCTAAGATTTAATTTGGGAATAAAATATTCTAAGTAATAAAGAATAATGTTTAGTAATCTATTTCAAATTAGTATTTTATCTTAAAATTGAGTAAAATATATTTCTTTACAATGATTGTTGCATTAATCGCAACTATTGAATTTTATGATCTTTGAATTCAAACAATATCTAATTATTTGTATTATATTCTAAAATACAGGAATCACAAAACGTATGAAGTTGGTAAGAACAAAGTAAAGTACTCAGTATATATCTTATGTATTTTTCGTTATAAAGGTTTGTAAGTTATATCTCCGGAATGTGACTTTATATATCTATCTATATCAATTATATCAATAAAATTGTTAGTCCCAAAGCTAGAGAGGTCTCATCTATCTTCTTACAGATCCCGTACCCTCGCATTGCCGAGCTTTCCCAAGGAATGTAGTCGTATCTACACCATTATGCGTGACACCGTCTTAAGAGAGCCCGAACTTTTTCTTCTCTCTCTCTCTCTCTAACCATGGACCGAGACAGTTCTTAAGTCACGAGTAATTCCTTTTCATGGCAAGAAATGAGAAGAAGATTATGATAAAAATCTTTATCATAATATATGAATTAAAATTTTATTAATAACAAAATCGTAAATAATTACTGTTTAGAAGTATACTGTTGTACATAATAATTTTAAGGTCTGCTATGTTCGACAGATGGAATTTTGATCAATGATGTCTGCTGATGTAAACATGTAAATGCATGCTTAATACATCGGAAGATAATTATCTGAAACCTTTATTTTGTATTTCTTTATTACTAATTACATTTTTGTATCCCCATCCCTCCTTCAACCCAATGAGAAAGTAAAGCGTCACTCTAGTGTCTGAAAGATTGAGACGATAAATCATTAATTTTGGGACAAGCCAACATTAAAGTGTAAATTTTCAAACTTTAAAATAATGCAGCCTTGGGTTCAGTGCTTCCTATACAAGAATAAATAATATATATCAAAGCCCGAAAGTTAGGGGGTTTTCCACCTATATTCTTGAAACGTAATTTTTACATATATATTTTTCAATTTCAAATTCTTTTTTTTTTCAAGCTATCAACGGGGCATACTTTTATGCAAACAAACTCGTTGTAATTGTCATCAGTTGTGTTGTTATTCAGCTGATCGTACACGCGACAAGTCGTTATCCATCGAAGTTTCGCCTTTGTTTTGGGAAAGGAATACACCTAATTCCTCCATTTAGACGATCTGGATATTGACTGTCAGAATTACAAGAATTCTTTTCACCGTTATCGATTGAGAAATCAACAAATCATTGCAAAATTTGTAAATACTTATCATAATCAATTCACTGTTGCTTTAAGCAGCTTGTCGGAGGAAAATGGCGGACTTGAGCAATGACTGGAGGTGTGCCTAATTTACGCTTGCTGATTGGTTAATTGATCCAGCGTGATTGACAAGTGGCGATAGGTCAATTGCATAACCAGTCTAACTGCCATGGGGCTCTCTTACAGGACAGGAAATGTATAATCTTGTGCATGTGTCTGGTTACGTGCTTGAGCAAATGAGTTCATTAGAAATTAAATGAAGAGTATCGGTGAGTGGATCACAGAAAATTTTAGTAGTATCCGTCAATGAATTTAGGGCGTGGGGGGAGTGTCTAGCAATGCTATATTATCACAGGTTAGACCCCACAGACCTCAGTTCATTGACAGATACTCCTGATTTTCTTTGTAACGAGCCCCTGTGAGTGGATTAGGTCTTGGGTTCAAACTTGTAGCATTATAACGCAAGGAAAGGCACGTTTCCACACCCCTCCGTATTTCCAGCTGTGCGAGCTTATGTTTTTGTGTCTGTGATGAAATATATGGTTGGAGTGGGGTGCTCCCAATATTTTATTTAAACTATTATAGAAGTCCCATCCAGGCTCTGTTTTGTTGGAAGTTAAATTTAGTGAAAGATAGATGTAAAGCTCAGAGCCCCCCAGTCAGCAATGCCGACGGTTAAAGATACAAAAAGGTTGGAATTCAATGAATACCAATTTAATAACTATTCAATAATCAAATGACTCAAATTTCCAATTACATTCCTTCCGTTCGACCCTTTAATAAGCATATTGCATCACTTGATTAGCAGTGTGAAATTGATTTCTACCTGTCCTTGCATTTCTACTCATCTGTTGTATCCTTTCTCTCTCTCTCCTATTTCTCCCAATTCCTTCTCCTCTTCCTCCCTGACCTTTCTCCAAATTCCTTCTCCTCCTTCTCGTCTTTCTCTAGACTCCTTTTCCTCCTCCTCCACTTTCTCTACACTCCTTCTCCTCCTCCTCCACTTTCTCTCCCGCGACTACACTTCTGTCGACTTCGACTGTCTCGGCTAGTCTCAATTCCGTCTCCAACTCTTGAAGACTTGGGACCTAATGGAACCGGAAGTTCTCTGTCCCCTAAAAAGCTTCCTTTGAAAACACAACGACGGTACAGTCTTTTTCCTTAGCCCTCCCATCTCACACTACATACATCCCATCATCAGATAACAGATATTAAATTTCTTCGGTCACGCATTCATTCACATCTAGATACCCATACGTTCTTGTACGGTAAAAGAAACGTCATAACACAGCACGCTATCAATTACTTCTTATACATACATCAATAAATTCCGTCACATCAGTACATATTCCTAATCCCGTTATACTAAACAATATCACAATAATCAGACGCATTTCTTTACCTTACAATTCATACAAAGTACGCAAATATTCAAATATCCATGCTCTGATATATGCATACGTCAATAGTAACTAATCTTACATACTTCAACCATGTTTCCAAATTCACAATTCAAGCATGTGTAAATTCTAACATAGCGCCATTAATAAATACATTGGTTTACTACGAAGTAACCTAATAGCGAATTACAAAATTAATTCTGACCACAAGCTAACAATCTAAATAATTCGCATCTAATAATTCTCTACGTAAGACTCAAGTCCATTTCTCAAATACGCATGTAAATGAAACACTACAAAGGTAATTCTACATACTAAACGATCCTAGTAATTAAGTGTACATGCCATAAATAATTACAATTATGACGCCGTCATATTCTGCAAAATCGAGCAAATAACTTACTGACCTTTTCGAAACTTTGTCTTTCCTTTGAATCTACCTCTAAGTTTTGCCGCCAGGTTACGAGTGGCTTCTTTCTCGGAGTAAACCCTATTGATCTGCAATCCTTCCAGGAGAATACTAAATTACTCTTCACGGTTTCGGAAGGTATCATTCGGGTCTGAATTGTAATCACGCCCTCTGTCTCAATTTTGATTAGATATCGCTGTGGACCGATCCAATCAAACAGAGCGGACAATGTCCCTCTCGCTGTCTGTCAACGTGGGGTCGGATAAGAACACGCCCCGTTCACCCCGTGGACTTCCCTTTTGATCATTGAACTAACCTTTAACATACTGGTGTGATAACGGCAAGCCTTTGTTACGTGACACGGCCGGTCGCCTTTCCCGACTCAAGTTTCCGGTCTTTGGCTGGTCATGGTAACCTTGCGTAAGAGTTCAACACTAACCCTGCGGCAATCTTTAGAGATCAAACACAAGGCCGCGGAAATATTCCCAAGACAGGTAGATTATAGCTTATACATGACTTTAACTAGGTGCTAAGCAAACGTGACAGTGTCCTAATGTAAAATTTACGCCAGCTGTAATAGAATTCCTTAAGTTTAAAATCATTTCAACAGACGTCGTTTATTTTGATGACATGTTGTTAGCGGATGATCGTAGTGTTATGATAATGTTAGATTTCACTCTTCACGAAAACGTATATTCAAAACAAAGCCACAGTCTGTTTAAAATGTTTATCCTATTTACCAATGCTCTTAGTTCATTTGTGCTCGAAGAAAGCACAAAATTATAAGTACTGAAACATGTAATCTGGACCTCTCTAACAGTGTGTGTGCGTGTGTGTGACTTAGATTTTTAACGTAGCTTTAAAAAATTTTCAGTCATATCGCTACGATGTCTGTAATGTGGCAGTTTATTGTGATGTATGGCACTGGGGCATCATGCCGCAGGCTAGTAGGATCATTTGCCACCCGGTCACATTATCCTGACACCAGGCCGACCAGTCCTAACACTAACCTCTGAATGATGAGCTCCTATCGAGGCAGCTGCTAGTACCATTTTTATAGTCTTTGGTATGACCCGGCCTGGGGCTCGAACCCGCGACCTTCCGCATCCAAGACGGACGCTCTAACTACTCGAGGCCACCGGAGCAGTCCTCTCTAGCAGCGGCAGACACATGCAAGGCCATTGATGCGTGTATGCAGTGACGAAAGCAACAGCAAGGGCTGTGAGATTCTTGACAAATAGTGTATTGCCAACACGACAGTGCCACGTCATGGGGATGGATTGGTAACCAAGAAAAAAATTAGAAAGTGCCGTACAACACTGTTAAACTGGCACAGGTATACAGAGTAACAGGAATGACAGGTTTATATACTCTCCGGTTTGATTTGGTGGGGTTAATGCTATTTTTCAGCACGAAGAAGCTATAAATGGTGGCAAGTATACTTGACATAAAGAGCTCGTTGACTGAACAGAGGTGAGACATCAGTGATCTGTAAAGGCAATAGCCTTAGACTACTCGGCCACCCGGGGCCCCAGGATAGTTATTTTTACACTAGACATATGTGTGGTCATAAAGAATGAACACAGAAAGGACTTACCAATTAAGGGCTATTGGTAATGCACAATTCAGTACAGGTGGGCGGGTTTTAGTACTCTGTGAAGAAATGGCTACAAATTATGGTAATGCCCGATTTCTTTCAACTAAGTATCATGCACTATTAAGCAGCGAGTGTGTGAAATAACTTGTAATAAAACCTTTGATGCAGTGTGCAGCAATATGGAGACTGTATGTAGTGATAACGAGATGCCACTGACACTTATGAATAGTCCATTTGGTGGCAAGGAGGAGGGGATTTTCAATCAAAACTTGGAGAAATTTAGCATGACCTGTTTCACTGCACATGCTGTTTGCAAATAAAATGGATTTTAGTCAGACCTATTCAACCTTGACAGTAGCGCCTTAAGCAAGGTATGAAAGCCTGTATTGGCCATACGTAGAACACAGGGTCTCGTATCGTTGCTTACAGTCAGGGCCGTAGAGAGCGATCACGGGTCCTGGGGTAAAAAAAAAACACCCGGGCCTCTCCTATTTCTTGTTCAAACAAAATTTTTCTTTTATAAAATTGAAAAGTGTTGTTCGGCCCGGGCCCCCTTACGGCCCCGGGCCCCGGGGATATATCCCCAGTTGCCCCCCCCCCGCCCCTCTTGTCGGCCCTGCTTACAATTTACCTGTCATACATGTACTATATAGTAAGTACAAGGGAGAACACTTCTCTCTTTTCTAGCGTGACCTATTAAAGGATAAACGCTGATATTTCAAGCTACATTTCGTGTAGCGTAATAAATTTGTTACCAATGTTTAGGTCAGGCATTCGACTTTGTATGCGTATCCAAAGTATGGCTTATTATCATACCTTTAAGAAATGCCATACGATTTTCCCACGCTACTGCTCGACATAGCCATGATCGCGCTCGCTTAATATGCAAGAATAACGCGCTGGATGGAATACTGCCTTCTCATTGGCCAACTGAAAATAAGTTATAAATAAATGCAGGACGTCATTTCCTTTTAACCAATGGGAGAACAGTATTCTATTCAGCGGGATTTCACTGGCATATTAAGCGGACGCGATCATGGCCATGTCGAGCAGTAACGTGCGAAAATGGTCTGGCATTCCTTAAAGGTACGATAGTAAGCCAAACTTCGGATACGCATAAAAGTCGAATATTTGACCTAAACATCGGTACCAAATTTCTTACGCTACGCGAAATGTAGCTTGAAATATCAGCGTTTAACCTTAAATAGGTTGCGCGAGAAAGTTGAGAAGTGTCCTCCCTTGTAATAATTGTATAGTGCATGTATGACTGGTAAATTGTAAGCAACGATACGAGCCCTTGTGATGTAGAATGTTATGATGAAGACAATAACACAATTCTCCATGTATTTTGGTAATAATAATAACGATATAATGTTTTAGC
>JAECUM010035143.1:0-40022 GCA_016617855.1 Megalonaias nervosa
TCAATAATTGTATTTTGGACTTGACCTTGTCCAAAGTCTAATTCATTTTCAACCTGACCTGAATCAGTGATTATGATTTTTTAATTGTGACCTGAGGTCAAGTAGAGTACTATATAATCATGTTTATCTACATATTATTCATTTCTGCTGTATGATCTGAGTAGGATCACTTGCATTATTGTTGTGTCCATTATTTCATTTGGGCTGAAATTTATTTTCAAATTATTTAATTCAAGACAGTCTCCTCTGGAAATACGAAGTGCTAAAAAATAACATTGTTGGAAATAGAGACTTGAATTTATTGTGAAATTCAAACAAGATATATTCTTGGATTGTATTATTGTGACTCAGCAAAAGACTGTAGGCACGTCACCATGACACAGGCCATCACAGGCACATTAACACTTCCAGCATTGGATTTATTTTGGAATACCACTAGAGTTTATTCAGAACTTTAATAATTAGGACTTATGTTAGAAATTTTTGGGTTATTTGGGATTTAACTTGCAATGCCATAAGTTCTTTTACATTTATCACTTTGTGTTCTACGGAAATAAATTATTTGTTAAATTTTACAAAACCTGTTGCCTTTTGCTCTTTTCTATTATATATATATATATATATATATATATATATATATATATCCGGTTTTCACTTGTGTGAATGGAAAAGTTTTTAATCATGCATGTTTGTGTACACAATCCTCTGAGCTAATTCCATGCTAAGTTGCTCTTGTGTACACCAATCCGATTATTTTATGTTTATTTTCTAGCTGTATTTTATGTTACCCAACATATATATATATATATATATATATATATATATATATATATATATATAAATTATAAAATATACAACACCAACACGTAGAATGTGTGACCGGTTTCGCTTCATTGCTTCATCAGACTGAATTCAAACTGAATTCAATATCATTGCTTACGTCATTAAATATACTCTGTTTCTAAGTGATCAATAACGTAAACGATATGATATAAACAAGATGACGTCATGCTTACAATTTTAACCTGTCTTATTCTTTAACGAATAGTTGATATGGAAATATGCATTTATAGCATATATTAACATTTAAAAACATAAATATACATAAAACTGGATCGTAAAGATACATATATCTCTATTGAATACAATTTCATAAACTTTTATGGATAAATAAACAGTTTTATTAATATTTTTATTGTGCATAAGCATATTTAAAAAAACTAATTAAATGTTAAAAAAAAATATTTATAACGAATGTTCAATAGTTTATCAGAACTCAGATTATATAATAAAAAATTATTAAAACATTATGGTGTGCATAATACTTATAAGCATAAAATAAATAAGTATTTATAAATAATTAATCATAATATATTCAGAATTAATTTTAAAATGGCCTATCATTTTTAAAGAATTATTAAACCTATTCTTTTGATATTAGTTTATACTTTTTCATCTCATGTTGCCGAACATTTTAACAAGAGTTCCCATACTTTGCATGATTTCTCCTTTCATCCTATTATAGCTGTTTCTGAGATGGAACGTCTGTTAAAGGAAACCTATTGGATTCTCCGTCTTAATACGGTATATCCAAAAGGTCTAAATTCCAAAACACATACGACATTCATTAATCAAAAAATTTTTTTTTTTAAATTATGTCCCCTGTTTACAATTAGTTGATACTATTTTTATATTATTTGATATTATTTTAATTTATTGAATAATTTAATTAGTGAAAGTATAAACTAATATCATAAGAATAGGTTTATTAATTCTTTAAAAATGATAGGCCATTTTAAAATAATTCTGAATATATTATGATTAATTATTTATAAATACTTATTTATTTTATGCCTATAAGTATTATGCACACCATAATGTTTTAATAATTTTTTATTATGTAATCTGAGTTCTGATAAACTATTGAACCAAACACAACATACCGTGGTGGAATGATAACTGCAAAGAGGCGATCCAAGGAAAGAAGAAAGCACTCAACAAATTTAAACACACCAGACTCTCAACAGATTTCATGACCTACAAACATCATGAAAACAAATTTAAAGCAACACTCATGAGGGAATTCTGCTACACACTCTCACATCGTGCTAAATCCAAAGAGAAATGGGCCAAAATCAAAGCCATCAGGGGAAAAACGACCAAAACTGTCCCCAAAATAGCCGATACACAAACAAAGAAAGAAAGAACGGAGATATTTGCTAAGCACTTTCAACATGCCAGCAGTAATCAAAACCATACAACAGCATTCACAGCCCAACGACGCACAATTGAAAACAAGTTCCCCCACATCTTCACGGACCAACACACGGAGGACAGCAGTAACAACTCACCCCTAAACGACGACTTTACAATCCATGAATGGAAAAGAGCTCTACAACATAAGAAACCCACAGCACCAGGCGATGACAATCTAAGATACACAATTTACAAACATTTACCACAAAACATGCAACACATTGCAGTAGATCTAATAAACCAATCATGGAAAACAGGAACCCTACCATCAACATGGAAGCAAGCTACTGTAATACCAATCCAAAAGCTGGGAAGGATCCAAAACTGACAACATCATACAGACCCATCTCCCTTACCAACTCAATATGCAAGATAATGGAAACCGTGATCAACAACAGACTCAAACATCACCTGGACGCAAACCAACTGATTACAGAAAACCAAAGCGGATTCCGGAATAAGAGATCAACCATCGACTAATTAATCAGATTAGAAGCAGACATCAAACTCGCGTTCAACCAAAAGCAGAAAGCCAACCGACACTTCATAGCCATATTTATAGACTTAGAAAAGGCATTTGATTTAGTATGGACCAAAGGACTAATATCACAACTTAACCAATATGGCATCAATGGCAGAATGCACCACTGGATTCTAAACTTCTTAACGGACCGGAAAATCAAAACCCGAATTGGAAATGAAACATCCGCCACCTACACACTA
Organism: Megalonaias nervosa; assembly: GCA_016617855.1. Taxonomy (NCBI): domain Eukaryota; kingdom Metazoa; phylum Mollusca; class Bivalvia; order Unionida; family Unionidae; genus Megalonaias; species Megalonaias nervosa. The sequence continues at coordinate 2,980 of JAECUM010035143.1, forward strand.
GACAATGGAACCCCACAAGGCAGTGTACTAAGCCTCACACTTTTTACCATCATGATTAACAACCTGACCAACCACGTTAGCGGCAACACTGCACTATCCCAGTTCGCCGATGACAGCGGAATTTGGAGCACCGGAAAGCCAAACAACATAAAATACACCACTCAACTCCAAGACAACTTAGACTCAATATCCACCTGGGCAACCAAATGGGGATTCAAAATAGCAAAAGACAAAACCATAGGAATGCTTTTAACAGCTCCCCACAGACGCGAACCCAAACCACCAAAACTGTATATCCAAGGCACAGAAATTAAATGTTTAAAGCAGACCTTTTTCCTGGGAATGCTACTGGACGACCAACTCACTTGGAAACATCACATCACCAACCTGGTCAAAAGATGCAAACAAGACCTCAACATCCTGAACCACCTCAAAGGTACAACATGGGGAGCTGACCAACAAACTCTACTCATCCTATACAAATCTCTAATCTGATCTAAGCTAGACTATGGATGCCAGATCTATGACTCGGCCAACAAACAACATCTTAAGAAGCTCGACAGCATACAATATCAGGCTATCAGTGTAATTACAGGAACTCTTCCAAACACATCATTAGAAGAACTACAAGTACTCACAGGAGAAGCACCCCTGCACATCCGAAGAGAAGAACATAGCCTACGATATGCTATACGAACTCCATCCACCCAGAGACCAACCCAACAAGAAGAGCCCTCAACAACTGTCACATCTCCTTCAACAAGAAACTGGTACCACAACCACCTGCCTGCAAAAAAGTCCATCTACTACAACAGGAAATGCCAACCATCCTACTGCAGGCAGAACAACGCCGATACCAGGACTTAACACCATGGAGGAAAAAAACCCACACAATCAACATTACCATCAGGGCCATGGAAAACAAACTGCACAACCCCTGGAAACTGTTAACCGCGATCAATAACATCCTTGAAAACCAGTACAACCAGCATACAAAAATCTATACCGACGGTTCGAACTCTAAGGAACTTAACAGAACAGCAGCAGCTCTAACAATCCCAGAACTCAACCACACAATAGAAACAAGATTACCAGACGGATGCTCTATATATACAGCGGAACTCTGGGCCATCAAAGAAGCACTGCTATGGATTAAAGAACAATCAAAACCGCAAAATGTTAAAAATGTTATAATAACGGACTCGCTGAGCGTACTGCAAATGCTAGAAACGGGAGCAACGAAGAGCAGACAGAACATGCTGGAGGAGGCAATGATCACACTATGAGACCTAGAATCTAAGGAGATCACGGTGGAGTTCCTCTGGGTGCCGTCCCACATCAACCTCTCTGGAAACGAGCAAGCAGACCTGGCAGCAAAACACAGCCTACAACACAACCAAATTCAAGACATACCATACAGTCCCCAGGAACTGTACAGCGAGGTAAGAACGGAAATACACAGAAAGCAACAGATGCTCTCGGACAACTCCAACAAAGGAAGGCAACTCTATCAAATCCAGAAGGATATAATTAAGAACATCAAACCCTCGAAACAACTTAAAAATGCAGAACAAGTAATCAATAGACTAAGAACAGGGAAGACCCTCCTTCAAAGCAGCTACGGAAAATATATCACAGACAGACAGAACAACAGCACCAAATGCCCTCATTGTCCAGAACAAGAAACACTCCACCACATCCTCAACATATGTCAACAATATAACAGACAGAGAGACAACATGAAAGAATACCAGCAACGAATCGGGTCACCAACAACGTACCCTGACATGCTGGACAACTCCAAGAACAAAGACCTGGACATGACCTATAGAAACATTGTACAATTCTTAAAAGATATAAATCAACTACAAAACATTTTTTAAAAAAAGAAAATAAATAAATAAATAAATAAATAAATAAATAAATAAATAAATAAAAATAATAAAAATCAAACCAAACAAATAAACAATAACCTATACTAAATACTAAACTTAAAAAATAACCTATGCTAAATAATAAAAAAAATAAATAACAAAATTAAATTACCACCAAACTCAAATATTAAAATAAAAATCAACAACAACAACAAAACACAAAGCTAGTGAGGAAAAAGGGGTGAAACAACCACAAAGACTACATCAACAAAAAACTAAGATAGTGAGGAAAAGGGGTGAAACAACCACAAAGACTACATCAACAAAAAACTAAGATAGTGAGGAAAAGGGGTGAAACAACCACAAAGACTACTGGAAGACATCATTATGGGAATCATGAACCAAACGAGAAATGAAACATGAGGACAACCCTATACACCAAGGATCAATGATCAAGAGGACCACAACAACAAAGATATAGAAAAACACAAAGGAAGGAACAGTCCAGGAATCTCAACCTGCTGCTCCACAAACCCTCCCCTTAAGTAGATGGGAAGCTCTACCCACTACTGCATAACTATAAGGTACGACTCAAAGGAAGGAACAGTCCAGGAAGCTCTACCTGCTGTTCCAAAAAAACACATCAATAAGCAGATGGGAAGCTGTTCCACAAACCAACCCTTTCAAAAGTAGATGGGCAGCTCTACCCGCTACAAAATAAAGAAATCGGTGAAAAACAAAGGAAGGAACAGTCCAGGAAGCTCTACCTGCTGCTCCACAAACCCATCCCTCACCAGTAGATGCGCAGCTCTACCCAATACAAAACAAATCCCCAGAAAAACATCAAAGCAAGGAACAGTCTAGGAAGCACTACCTGCTGCTCCATAACTCCCTCCCCTTCTCACCCTGCACCACAGCCCACCCTGGGGCTGTGGGCCCAGCCTGGGGCCAAGGGCCCAGCCCGGGGCTATAATCAGTCGCGAAGCACTCAGTGCATAGGCGACTTTAATCCATGGAAGAAAAAGAAAGAGTGAACATTGGTCAATAATATATCAAGATATTATATATATGTATTTTATTTAAATGTGCTTTATACAAAATAAAAATATTAATAAAGACGTTTAGTGTGTGTGTGTGTGATTTAGATTTTTAACGTAGCTTTAACAATTTTTAAGTCATATCGCTACGATGTCTGCAGTGTGACAGTTTATAGTGATGTCTAGGACTGGGGCATCATGCCGCAGATATGTAGCATGATGTCCCACCCAGTCACATTATCCTGACACCAGACCGACCAGTCCTAACACTAACCTCTTAATGCTGAGCGTCAAGCGAGGCAGATGTTAGTACCATTTTTTAAAGTCTTTGGTATGACTCGGCCGTGGTTCGAACCCGCGACCTCCAGCATCCGAGGCGGACGCTCTAACCACTAGGCCACCGGAGCGTTTAGCTCTATTTACTCATCAAAGTTTTTGAGATAGTGTTCAGCAGAGATATACGCATCTTTAAGATCCAGTTTTATGTATTTGTATGTCTTAAAATATTATTAATCTGTGTTGTATATGCATATTTCCATGTCAACTATTCGTTAAAGACAATTAGGTTAAAAATGTAAGTATGACGTCATCTTGTTTATGTCATATTGTTTATATTATTGATCACTTAGTGATACGTGTAAGCTCGTACAAAAATAACAAGAGAAAAGAGTGAAGCCAACAAGCTTTGTAAATTTTAACAAAATATTTTATTTCCCTAGAAAACAATGTAAAAATTGAAAATAGGACTTACCGTTTGTGAATATAATTCAAAATATAATCCTAAGATTGAAAAATACAAGTCCTATTACTAAATAGTTCTAATAGAATCCGGGTTCGAATCTCGATGGAATTCCAATATGGAGGCGATGACGTCAGATTAGGTCGTTGTACTGGTGGTAACAGATCCTCGATTGAATCACAGCTTATAATGTTTCCGTTAAACGCCAGAATAAATTTCCACTGAATTTCTTTCTCCCAGAACTTTTATAAATATAAAGCACTTGTTTAGTTTTCTAGAGAATAAATGATTACATTCCAAAACCAAATGAACTTCATAAACAATCTGGCTTCAACAATATAAACACCTTGTACCTTCAAGGTGCGGACATACGACTGACTAAATCTACTAGAGAGCGTCTGTTTAAAGCCGCCATTTTAGATCACATGGCACTTCACGTGATAGGCTACGTGATTTACTAATTTGAACATCGCAATAAAAAAAAAATGCCATTTATCACGTATGCAAGAATAGCCCTATCTAAGAATCAAATTCTCACGCTGGAAATATATTTTAAAAAAGGCTGTTTACAATCCAGCTAACATGCGGGCCGAAATGACCTTGGAAATAGCCAGTCGTTATCACTCGATGTTTACAAACTCTATGTACCAGAGTGAGCTAAAAACAGTGCTAATGTAATAGCTTTTACATTCTAAATAAACTGAATTTACTGGAAGAAATATCGAATCCCGTGAAAATAATCATTACAATAAAATGTAATGAAACAAAAATAAAATAAAAAGAATTTTAGAACTAAAATACAAGCAATTTAATTACATATACGTAACACTTCCCCCCATAAAAGAAAAAGAAAGATTTATATAATAAAGCTTTCTCTTTACCATATGTAAATTATACATGGGGTAAAATAAAATTACATAAGAAAACTATTATGAATTATATAAAGTGTACATGAAATAATAGATCCATACGCGGGAAAGCGCATCTGCAATCAAATTGTCTTTTCCTTTGATGGGCCTGATGTTGAGATTATATTCTTGCAAAAACAAACTCCACCTTAATAATCTTTGATTTTTATTTTTCATCTTGTCGATGAAAGTAAGGGGCTTGTGGTCACTAAACACAACAACCGGAGAAGGAGCGGAGCTAATGTAAACTTCAAAATGCTGTAATGCCAATATTAAAGCCAGACATTCCTTCTCGACTGTTGAGTAATTTATTTGGTGCTTATTTAATTTCTTAGAGAAATAGCACACAATTTGGAACTGTGAGAACCGGTGCACGTCTGAGTATGGCTTTTAATCTATCAAAAGCCTCCTGACATTTTTCAGTCCAAAGAAACTTGTTTTTCTTACTTAACAAGTTTGTCAGAGGTTCAGCAATATTAGAAAAATTGGAACAAAACTTTCGATAGTATCCGGCCATACCCAAAAATCGCATCAGTTGCTTTTTACTGACAGACAGGGGGAATTCAGAGATAGCCTTGACCTTAGCATCAATAGGTTTAACTTGACCATGTCCCACAATATGTCCTAGAAAAGTTACACAAGCACTGCAGAACTCACTTTTAGACAAATTGATTGTCAAATTTGCATCAGTGAGTCTTTTAAAGAATTTTCGAATCGTGGTTAGATGTTCTTTCCAGGTGTCGTTGTAGATGATGACATCATCTATGTAAGCATCACAATTATCTAGACCAGAGGTAATCATATTTATCAAGCGTTGAAAGGTACTTGGGGATCCCTTCATCCCGAACGGCGTTACTTTATATTGATAGAGTCCATCTGGAGTCACAAATGCCGAAATTTGCTTTGCTCTTTCCGTTAGTGGAATTTGCCAAAATCCTCTCAGAAGTTCAAATTTGGTGACATACTTGCCATTTCCAATTTTATCAATACAGTCATCGATTCTTGGTAATGGAAATGAATCTTTTTTGTCACACTGTTCACCTTCCTATAATGAGTGCACATACGGAAAGTTTTATCCCGTTTTGGAACAAGTATACATGGTGAACTCCAATCACTTTTACTAGGCTCTATGAAATCGTTCTCCAGCAAATACTGAATTTCCTTTTTCAAGTATTCCTGCTTCAGAAGACTCATCCTGTATGGGTGTTGTTTCACAGGTTTTGAATCTACAATTTCAACGTCATGAAAAATTTTGTTCGTCCTCGTAGGAATATCTGGAAACAAGTGCTCATTTTCGAATAATAACTGTTTAAGTTCATTTCTTTCTGGTTGTTGCAAATGTAAAAGTTTCTGGGCCAGATTTTCTATAATTTCCGAATTCCGACGATTTGTTGCTTCAAGATCAACAGAGTCCGATTGAATTTCTTCACTTAAATCCTCAGCTGGTCGGACAGGTACAACTAAAGTAATTGCATGATTTACTTGGCTATCTCTTTCAATATGGTTGTACTCTATTAATTTATTTAGATCAGGGTACTATTATAATTTAACTCATTCGTTTTCTTCATTACTATGTAAGGGCAGTGTTACGTATCGGCTCGTTCAAAGTAACACAAAGAAAGAGTGACTACAACAAGCTTTGTAAATTTTAACAGAAATAATTTATTTCCCTAGAAAACACGGTAAAAAGGTAAATAGATGAAACAAGACTTACGATTTACGAAGAAGATCCAAAAATATGACCTAAAATTGTGAAAACATAAGTCCTGTGAATAAACAGTTCTAATTTGATATAGTCTGAATCTCACTTCCGTTCCAAGATGGCGGATGATGACGTCAGACGAAGGCTAACACAAAATGTCCAGAATTTTCACTGTAAAGCACAATTTGTATTGTTCTGTTCCGATTTAGAAAGAATTTCAACAAATGTCTTTGTCCAAAGCCAGCAGTGTTGTTCTCCAGGGAAACTAATTATTTAGAAAGTAGATGAAATACAGCTACCACCACTAACAACACATGTTGTTCCTCGTACGAATGCACAACTCTGTCCAGCACAGGAATACCTTTTCCTTAAGGTATTAGAAACTCTACAAGATCTTATGATGTGACTCTCAACTATGACTGACTACGACTATGACTACGACTATAACTGAACTTTCTTACAGATAACTAAGCATATAAAAGAAACTAATACGTCGTTTCATGTACACAAGCACGAAGTACACGTGTGATTTCGCAATCCATCTGGACATTACGAAAGCCTGAACAAGTATCAGCCAATCATTTACATAGCTACTGCTGAATGTTTACTTGCTACGAATTTACCATCATACAAAGCTCGTGCTTACACGAGTCACATTTACGTTTTAAATAAATACGATGTTTCTAACAAACTATTAGACCCATGCAAACATAATCATCATAATAATAATAACTACATTTAATGATATAAAAATGAAATAAAAATGAAACAAAGAATTAGAAGAATTTAAATTTTAACACATACGTAATTTGACTACAGGGTCGTAACAGCAGTAAAATCTAATTTGAAGAAAATTTTGAAGAATGAGCAAGAGAGAATGAACTCTATTACAAGACTCAAATGTTCTCTCCACTAAAGTTCTGTGAAACCATAATTTCACTTTTGACTTGAATTGCAGAGTGCCAAATTCAAGCATAACAAGCTGGAAAATTCCAGACATAAAATTTGGCCTTTGACCAGACTGAACAGATTTAGGAAGGCCAAATGGAGTAAAAATACTTTATCAAAGCTTTTGCTATTATATTCCTCAAAGGAATTGCCTCTGGGAATCTTGTTGACGCACACATAATGGTCAACAAATATTGGTTGCCTGATTTGGTCTTAGGTAAGGGACCAACACACTCTACCATAATTCTGCTAAATGATTCGTCAAATGCAGGAATAGGTTGCAGATGAGCCTTAGGTATCTTCTGATTGGGTTTTCCTACCATTTGACAAGTATGACAAGATCTACAAAATTTACAAACATCATTTTTTATTTTTGGCCAATAAAAGTGAGTCAAGATCTTGTGATAAGTTTTATTTATCCCTAAATAACCAGCCAGAGGAGTTTCATGGGCCAAACTAAGTATTTCCTGTCTGTAAGATTTTGGAACTACAATCTGATAGTTCACTGACCACTCGTCATTAGCAGTTACCTCGCGAGGTCTCCATTTTCTCATAAGAATTCCATGTTAATGAAATAACAGACAGGTCCTTCAGTGGCTTCAGTTTCACTACTGGCCCTCTGAAACAAACAGATCTCAGGATCTTTTTCCTGTTCGACGACTAGTGATTGTCGTTTATCACCTTGATTAGATAAAAGAGAATGAGTATTTAAAAGAAGATCACTGTGATCAATACCTTTTGATTGATCCAAATTAGGAGTGAAAGTGACCTCATCAAAAGCATGACCAATACATGTGTCAGCTAAAGGAATACCTTCCTGATCAGAATCATTCTCAAGAGCTTTCTTTGACATAGCTCTAGTAACTGTACAAGCTGGGTATAAATCAGGGTATTCTTTTTCAATGGGATCAGCTTTTTGATCCAAAGAAAGCTTGAAACAAGAAATTAAACATATTTTGATTCAATATTTGGTAGAGAAGAATGTTCTCGATAAAAGTGTTTTGGCTTCGGTCAGTAAGTCGGTATCAGACTCTGACATAAAAGTAATGAAATTAAAAATGAAATGCAACATGGAATTGGAGTTAAGGAAGCTCGAAGTTCAGAAAGAGGAAAGGGAGAAAGAAAAACAAATTCAATTTGAGGAGAAGCAATTGCAATTGTTTTGAAGAGAAGGAGAGTGAGAGACAGGAGACGGAGAAAGATAAACAATTATAATTTGAGAAAGAGGAGAGAGAGACAGATGCAATTACAAAGAGAGAATGATGAAAGGGAATTTCAAATTAGAATGAAAGAATTTGAGCTGGCAAGTGAAAAGAACATTTGCACTTCACATACAAATTCAAGTTTTGACATTGCAAGAAATATCAGGTTATTATTTATGACGTTACGTAATAACGTGATTGCTATTTTAAAATGTAAAGACGTCATTCGTTTCTTTCAAGACATTTTGTGCCTGAAGAAGCATGTATTAAATGCGAAACTAACTGCACAGAATTATCGGCGTTTGTGTTGTTTTTTTATCCCAATTCTGTGCATCCTTTGAATTATCCAACCATGAACAGCAAAGGAAGATCTGAGATATGAGGGCAAGCTAGAAGAGAAGCAAGAATGACATGGCGCTATCCGAGCAAGAAATAAGAAAGCATGACAACAAAGTTGCAGATTTCGAAGTAGCGAATTTATTATAGAAGAGGTTTTGCGTCCGATTTGCCTTTATCTCCGTCTTTAGTTTTTCGAAATAGATTTTACACAGATTTAACAAAGCAGTAGACACCAATGTATACATCTACACCGCTTAAAGATACAGATATGACCGGTACAAATGAATGTTTCGCGTGGCAGCTGGTACACATGTTTTATCTTAGATTATTACAATGGAAGGTACAGAAGTAGATAAATATCCAAGAGCTTTTCCATTTATTTTATACCTCTGCCTCTTCAAGGATATTTTCCTCTACTACCTTTTCCTTTCCTAAAACTGAGAAAGATATGTCTAGAGTGAATGGTATAATTCCAGTGCGATACTGAATACCATCAGCTGTCATGCAATGGTTTCTTACGTTCTGCTTGCCAAGAGTCTAGATTGTGGACAGGTGTCAACGTACTCAACACAGTTGTTACAGCCAAGATGATAACATCCGATAAAGGTTTGGACAGCTTCGCTGATCTAAAAGACAAATATAACTCATGTGTTTTCTTTGCAAACTTTGTCTTCCATGTTATCAATTCGTTCTCAGTAAATATCTTAGTTTTTTTTTGTAACTTTGAAAGCTACACCTACCTGGTATTGGTATCAAATAAGATATAATATTTTGATTTAGTCTTGCTATTCCTTCTTCTGTTAGTCCGTGCTATCTTGTCGAAAGAAGTATTTCCAACATATTAATTTTTCTGGTGTTGTTTAAGAGTTCTATTGTTAAGGACTATCTCGCAACCAATATCCTCTATTCCATTATATGTCAACTTCCTATCTTTCTTGCCTGCTTATTTCATCATCAGACATTTCCGTCCCTATTATGAAATAGGTACTTGGACCACTAAGAAGAGTGTCATTCTTCTCTTGTAGGGATCTCCTGTCATGACGTGGCGGAATATTAAAGTTGGTGCAAATTATATGAAACTGTTTTAGTCTATCTCGATAATATTAGAGGTACAGGATTTATCTTTTGGTAAAATCATTGAATATATGATTGTGTATAATTTTACATTTTTTAAAATGTAATGTATATGTTTGCCTTTACGCATCACATTGGCACTAATTGATCACGATCGAAATATTTACTATCAAAATCTGGAGCTAATTTAACCAGATAACTTTCTAAGCCATCCACGTTAACATTTAAATTGTCAGGTGCTAAGGGACAACAGTTTTATTTATCATGTCGATTTTCAGAATATTCACTGTCAGCTTTCAACATATAAGTCATCATCTAGTCATCCGGAAAATAATTCAGTAATTTATCCATTGCAATCCACTTAATTATAGAAATTAGAAAAGCTAACACCGAAACAAGTTGCTGGATTCTAAATACTACACAAAATATAAAAGTGTTTTGATTTGAAAGTAAATATAACAGCTGTTTAGTGCCAGTAACATATTACACGTCCAGATGATTCGCACCATACAGCACAACCAACCTGACTCTACTACAAACGTGTCACGCTTAACACTGTATCATTCAGTCAAATCTAAGAGTGTAGTCTTTAAATATATCTCATGTTCTGTATGCGAATAATTTACGTATAGTAGATTTCTATGTTTTTGAGTATGTTTGTAATTCCGGGGTTACCATGAGCATTCATCCGTGTTCCAGAACAAGGATAACGAGATGTATTTGGTACTTACCTTTTTATCTAGTACCTATTTAGATAAATTATTTTTGTCGGAACACTTTCTTGATACTTTCGTTATTACTTCTCTTTCTCTTAAGGTATGAGAAAGACATGGGAGAGGTATGAGAAAGGCATGAGGCAGGTATGGGGCAGTTATGATAAAGCTATATAAAGTTTCGCTCATTCACTTAGATCCACCAAATCATATACAGTCACATATTTACAATCTTGACTCTTTTGACTCTTTCGACCCTACCGACTACGTTGCTCTATTTTCTCAGCCCTATCCTTTGCCTCTCTGTAAGCTTCTCCGTGTTCTTCAATCCATTTCCCCCCGGATTAAGTTTGGCAAAGCTCGTATGAACTTTAGTTTTACCATGCTCATGAAAAGAACTAAATTTAACGTTTTAATACATTTACATTGTAAAGTATTTTATCTATTACTCTCTCAAAATAATTTCTAAATAATTTTCTTGCTTCCCGATTTCCGAAGTTATGGGAGAAGTATGTGACAGTTATTGTAGATGTATCAGAGGTTTTGCTCATTCACTTTGATTCACCAAATCGTATAGTCACACATTTACACTCTTGATTATCTTTACTCTGCAGACTCCGTTGACTAAGCTTCTCTTTCAAAGACTGGTTTGCTTTATCCTTGGCTTCATCCGTATAAGCCATTGAATGTGCCTCAATCACTTTTTCTCTAAATTAAGGTTGACAAAATTCATATGAACTTCAGCTTTACAGCTCTCTTCGAAAGAACTAAAGGTAAAATCCTTACTATATTAACATTTAAATCCTTTTCCTTCCATTGTGATGTATATTTAGTTTGCTTTATTTGATGGCTTTTCGCAATTATGATATGTTACGTGCATCCGTATCTTGTACTTGACGTATGTCCAAATTCAAGTTAATTGTGTACCTGGCCAGTGACATTTATTTTTCAAACAATATAATACATAGCTAATATTTATCTATGAGTATAGATTAAAAATTCAGATAGTTATCAATGGAAGTAAATATGTTTAATTATATCAGACTGTAAGATATTAGTTTTCCACCTAGAAATTCCTAAACTAATTGACAACTTTGAATGTTTGAGGAAGGAAACTCACCTACATTCTGGCTCTATTGCTGCCTCTTAGCTTTTCATATAATGTTGCTTACTTGGAAAATTATACATACGTGCCGTAACATCTGAAGCAGAATCAGTCCTATTGTTGTGCTTAGTTTTTAATTTGATTTGAATTATTCATTCAAATTATTATTCACTGCAATTACAAAGTATTCAATAATATTCCTATACTAAAACATTAATTTCATAATTATAATGAAGTCAGTGAAGGACATTTTGAGTTATATTATTTTGATGCATCAAAAGACTATTAACACATCACCACATTACAGGCGATTGACACATTAGCACGTTCAAGGCAATATGCACATCAATACATTCAATATCAGATTTTTTTTTTCTCTTTTCTCTTACTTAGTTTAAGACCATAGAGTCTTAACAACACCCATTTTCTTTTACCGACGACGTATAATAAATGGACATATTTTTTTCTTATTCCATGCACTGAGAAAATCGGTAACTGCTTACTAAAACTGCTAGTAAAAACAACCAGGTCTTTGCATTATCGATATAAATTTTATTGCCCACAGAAAGTGCACATTGCTGAAAGCATTTATAAAGGCAACCAGTTTGTGGAACTACTATTGTTGAACGTCTGTGTCTGATTGATAAAAATGTGTGTCTCATTGTCGCAGTTTATAATTACTTACCTTATCGAGACTAAATTGGCTGTGACAGGGGATGACTTGCGGTGAAGACCTACACTATCGTTTAGGGGTTTTAATCGGATTCTCTTGAATCTCTAAAGAAAAGATTTTGAATACTCTATTATTCTGAGTTATTTTTGTTTGTATTTTCTTTTAAATTGGAGTGTAGGTTGTTTAGTTTTTTATATTGTACTTAGGAAACGAGGCTTAGTATTTTTCTCAAAAGTATGAGTGTTGGATGCCTAGAGTTTTTGTGACAAAACTGAGCGCGTTGGAGGGCTGGTGGCCTAGGATTGTTTTAACACAAATAATTATCATGTGGTACATAGAATGACAAAAATTAAAATGAAATAGGGTGGGTAGTGGGCTATAATTTTGTTACTTTTCGAGGATAGGATGGTGCATGGCTTATGGTTTGAAAAAGTTTTCTTTTTGTAAGTTTGTTTTCTAATTATTAAGACTAAGTGGATTAGAATGTAAGTATCATACAATACTCTTATACTCTCAAAAACAAGATTGTTATTGCCAGTAAAATAATTCTTTTATTGAAAATGTTGTCTATTAATTCTTTTCGTTATTATGCATTATATAGCTACGTCATGCTGCTCGCAATGTCGCTACAAGTGAGTAATTTCTGGTAGTTTATCATGAATGTTTTGGGAAGCAAATGTTGACGTTTGATCAATCGGAAAGCGGTTTAGATTCAACGGTGCGTTGGAATATATTATTCAGTGCTAGTTCTGCCTTTGTCAACACATATGTACGCCTTCGAACATACCACCACGGTTTAATAATTCATTTCATTATAGCAACATTTGTTCTGTAACAGACTTATAGGTCCCAAATACCTTTTCTTATGACTGGCGCATTGATTATCATATCTGTTAGCTTTAAAATTTGTTCCATGTTAAACGACAGGCAAAGGTTTCCTGCCATCAGTCTTCAAATTAACAAACATATAGTCTCCAGCGTCTCAGGAGTATTTACTACGAGCTGTATATATTTTACTATTATTTACGCGTCTATTCCTTGACTGAAAAAATGTAACAATTTAAATGCCTTTATATTTTATATTACAACAAACAAAAGACACAATATTAATTTATCCCGCTTTTACAGACATTCGCGAAAATTTACAGTCTGTTCATAAAGAATATCAGCGATTTGAGAGAATTGTTGATTAAGGAACGAAATACCAAATATGTCACCTCACTAGTCGGGGAATTCTGAAATTACTGACTAATTTTTTCAGAAGAGCAAGGTACCATTTTTGTAGTCAAGAGTGAGGTCTTTATGATTTTTATTATTTTGATAAAAGCTAATACTTACAAAAACAATAAAAAGAATGCGCGATCAAAGAAAAGACACTAACACCATGAAACATGTTCAAATTTTGTGAATAAAATGTTTTCATCTTGCTCCTTAAAAATCTAGTTGACGAGACAGTTGATCATTCTGAGGAAAAACAAATTAAAGAAATAAACATCTGACTCCAGCAGGAGTAATCGAAGTTTGTTTTGTTTCATTTTCCTAAAAGTTAGTGATCAGGTTTGAAAATGGAGGAAACTCTTGGCGTAAATGTTTTTATATAATATTTGAGTCCATGTACGAAAGTTGTGTAAGAAGCCAAATTTCTCTACGACGTTTCCTACGTAGTTTAGATCAAGTCTTTCGAACGCTTCTCTTGATCAAAGAGTATTAGTGCTCCATTTCACCCTATTAAAAGATCTAGAACTGTTTTAATATTTAATATGATATTTTGGATAGTTCTGTCCTTTTCACCACAATTTTGGTTGCTGTTAATAGTCTGTGGCTTACATTGATTTTACTATGCCAGCTAGTATGTGCTTAGAATTTTAGAGTATATGTTTAACAGGAAGTTTGGTCTCCAATTGTTTAAGTCTCTTTGTTCCCCCGTTTTTTTAATAGTATTATTAAGATCCCCTCTTTCATTGTTTTGATCATTTTTCCCTTCAGTGATGTATTGTTAAATAGAGACTCCAGGATGGGTACTGGTAATCTAATAAATGTTAATTCTGCTGTAATACCGTCCGAACCTGGTGACTTTCCTTTTTAGGTTTTTAATTGAATTTTCTATTTCTTGTATTGTAATTAGTGCTTCATATGCATTAACACTATAATGACTAATCTTATTAAATTGTATCAGATCACAGTATCGGTCTATTTCTTCTTCGTTAATGTTCTGTGAGGTGTTTATTTGCTCATAGTATTGTTGCATTGTATCAATACGTAAGTTCTTTCTTTATATAGTACATAATTTATTTTTATTTCATTTATACACCTTTCTTTCCCTTTTTTATTTCTTTCCTCTTACATACCCCCCCCCCTTTGCTCTGGTATTCAAAACCCCATATTTACCTGCACGTACCATAATTCCCTCACCTTTTTCGTCTTGTATTTTTTATAATCCTTTATTGCTCGTTCCTTTTCTTTGTTATTATTTATTATATGCTTCAAAGCCTCTTAAAGTAATTTCCTCCTCCCCTTTGTGATTATACTTATAGTTTTGACTTTCTTTTTCATTTCCCACTGCAGAGATTCCCATTGCTCTATAGTATTATAATGTTTATTTTCCATAAAATTAGTTACAAGTTCTTCAATGAATTCATTCTACATTGTTCTAGACAGCATCTTGTTATTCAGCTTCCATAATCCAGCCCCACACCCCCATTTTTCTCTTTCTATTTTCAGTTTTATTGCTCCGGCCCTGTCATCGGATATCCTAAAATCTTTTTTCTTACAATTGTGTACGCAGTCAGTTCCTATTTCGGAGATGTAAAATCTATCAGATCTATCTAATCTACTTCCCTCGCTGTTATACTGGAAGGTAAAAATTATCTTCTTTATAAATTTAAATGTCTATAGATATCTATTAGATTATTTTCATTTATAAAGTTCAGATTTGTTTCTTTTACCAAGATGTCATTTGTAGAGTGTCCTGTACTTCTGTCTGTGTCACGTACTACCCAGCTGTAATCCCTCTCCCCATTATTTTGCAAATATTCGTTAAGTTTGTCATAAATTCTACTTTTTTATTATTATATTTTGACGGGATATATATATATATATATATATATATATATATATATATATATATATATATATATATATATATATATATATATATATATATATGTCATATGTGCCGTCTGCGTATCGTCATGCGCAGTAAGCGACCTTTAAACTCATCCCCTACATTATACATTTCCCATGGTGGCGTTTTCCCTTTTAACTTTACGATAGCTGCAGCTCTTGTGTATGTTTCGTTGTTATTATTGTTGAAAAGAATTATAGAGTTTAGTTTTTCTTCAGTGAATGTTTTCATCTTGTCATCTATGCTTTGCGTTTCCTGAAGTAGTATGACATTTTAGTTTTTCGTTTCATCATACAATATTATTCATTTTTATCTTTATTGATACCATTTGTATTTACTGTAATTAGTTTCAGGTTCTGTTCTTCCATTTCTGACTGCTAAAAACGGTAAAATATGCGCTTTTTATGCTGGTTGTTTCGATTTTGAAGCTATTTTTTTCATTTCCTCATCGGTCATTTGTTCTATGACGTCATTTGTCTATAATTCTTCTATTGTCACAATAAATGTACATTTTAGTTATGAAGAAGTTCACTGGTGTTATCAAGAGAGAGAGAGAGAGAGAGAGAGAGAGAGAGAGAGAGAGAGAGAGAGAGAGAGAGAGAGTTGTTGTTGTTGTAGGGTTTAACACCATTTTTTCAACACAAGATAGGCTAAACATGGCGGACAGTATAAATGGTGGAGGACGAACCCGCGAAAACCCCGGAAAGAACCACCGACCCACGACAAACTACTGGCAAGCTTTCTCACTTACCCACAATGGCCGAGCACGAGACTCGAACCTAAGCAGACAGAGGTGAGACGACAGTGATCCGTAACGGTGAGCTTTAGACCACTAGGTCACTCGGGGCCCAGAGAGAGAGACAGAGACAGAGAGAGAGACAGAGAGACAGAGATAGAGAGAGATTATTCAGGTCATAGACCTGGTATCGAATGCTTATCAATGTTTCACAACTTGAATTTTAAGATAATATGAATTCATACAAGATAGCGTAAAATATCATTGAAATCTTATGTCTTGTTTCACATCTTGTATTTTAAGATAATGTCAATCCATACACGGTTGCGTAACATTGAAATACCATCGTATTCTTAACTGAATTGAATAGATATTGAATGTGAGTAGTATATGGGGATACCGTAGGGACAATGGGAATCAGCATTACGGGATCCTGTTTTGTACCGTGGGGACAAGATTTATAGGGACAAAATTTTTGATTTTGTATCGTGGGGACAAGATTTATAGGGACAAAATATCACCCTGAGATACTATAGGGACAATGGGAATTTGAACAGGTGGCATGACGTCACGGTACTGGACACTTGCAACAATGTACCGTGACGTCATGCCACCTGTTTCATTTCTATACAAAGTGTTATGCATTCGCATTCGTGTCAGTGGATAGTATAGTATGTTTTATGCCTTCACGTTCGTTTCCATAGACTGATGAACATCAATCTATCCTACCCAAATTATACAACCGACTGAAAAAAAATTTAGGTTAAGAGAATAGTGTTTTTGTGAGTTAAGCATAAGTTATACAATCGAATAAAAAAAAAATTAGGAAAGAAAGAATAAATCTTTTCGAGGCAGTAGAGTGGCCCTGAATAGGGCCGTTGTTTGTTATGTTAACACCATTCCGTTAACATAGAGGGCATTGCATAGGTCTTCTTGGCTTCCTCAAACTTTGTCTAACCTCTGGTCCGTAGACGAGAGTCCGCTTCAGACAACCTTGTCTTTCCACATAGGTCCTTCTTTTCCAAACGCTTGTCTCGGTGATCCTAACGATTCTCCATGATGATCTCACATACATGGGTAAGTCCGTACGGAGAAACAACGACGATACGAAAGTAGAGGATTCAACGTTGGTCCACATCTTTGTGACGAGAACAGGTGAAGGGAATGAAGTGAACCGCGTTTATTTATAGTGGAAGAGAGGATCGAAAAGGATTGAGATTGTTCACCAATCCCAACACGCGTTACAAACTTCAGTCACTTCGCGGAGGATGTCTTCCTATCCGAAGAGAGCTACCTGTCACGTCACATTCCCTATATAGGTGCGCTAGCGTCTATGCGCAGTGAATCGATGAGACATTGTTTTGTGAAACATGACTAAAACTAAGAAGACAATGAATTGGGGTGCACCGGCTTTGGAGACGAGAAGCGATGGCATAGCAGTGGCTAACAAAGTCAACACAGGACTACTACCAGAAGAGGTTGATTTCAATTGGGATTTAGCGGATTTTTTCTCTTCTTCGCAAGAATTTGTTCCGACATCAGCACCTTCGACACCTTCTCCTTCTTTACCACACGTCGACGATTTTAAACAGAGACAGAAAGAAAAATTGGAGAAATTTTTACAACAGCAGAAAGAAGCAGAACAAGCTTTTCTCATTCAACAGCAACAGCGAGAAGAAGAAGAAGAGGCAATAAGGAAACGACAGGAAGAAGAAGCAGTGAAGAAACAAGATCTAGGAGAGGAGAACAGTGAACCTCAAAAGGTAATGGTACTCTTGGACATTTTGGTAGAGTTAAGAAGTCTGAAACAAGCGTATCAGACTTCTCTATTACGGCCCAAGAGAAAAAGACCTTCCCGAGCCAAACAAGACAGCACTGTTACTACACCGGAGATACCACCCCTAGTGATCTCTACTAAATCATCGACGGGAGCAAGTTCAGAAATAGGCCTTGGCCGTGGCAAAGGAGCTGATTGCTTCTCGTTCCTGTGTTTGTTTTTGCTCTAAAATAAAAAAACACCCAACGAAAAGAGATAGTATTCATTTTGCCAAAATCAATTAAAACTCAAAAATCCCTTTTTTGAACCCTATGATGTACGTGTGTGAGTGCGTGAGTGTAGACCCTTACTCTAAACAATCAAAACCAGGAGACACTTACGTTTTTTTTCAGTCTGGTCTATACCGGTACAAATATTTACAATTCAATTCACAACACAACACAACACTATTTTAAAAAAGTTCATAGACTTCTTCACTGTCTTTCTTTCTTTCACTCTCTCTGTTTTTTTTTTTTTAATTTCTTCACTTTCACAGTTTTTTTCTCCTCTTCTTCCTCACTTTTTTCTCGTCTTCTTTTCTTTTCTGTCTTCTCTTTCTGAACGTGTCGGGGTTCTTCTTTTCCGAGGGTACCTCTTCTTCTTCCTCCTCCTGCTCCTGTTGTTTCTTAGGGCAGGCTGAAGACCAATGTCCTTTCTCTTGACAATGATAACAGGTATCTTGACTTTTGTCTCTTTTGACAATGATCTTGCTTTTTTGACGATATGGTCATTCTGCAGTCCAATGCCCTTTCTTCTGTCAGATATATCAAGTATCTTGACTTTCATCTCGAAAGGAGGGGAAGTAGTCCGTCGGCTTGTCTGAAGAAAACTTTCGTATGACACCTAACAAAGCTCTAATCAGAAGTTCGATCTGTGAGGGTTCTTCCATCGTGCTGATTGGATTGAGAGCGAAATGAATACTGAGAGGGAAGGTACCAGCCTTTTATATATACACTGAGCCTGAAGTCGATATATAGGGGTCTATGGTGTTTCAAATGTAGTCATTTGACATTTTGCACTCAAGATGAAACGATCGCATCATTTCGTAAAGAAAGGAGAAGAAAGAGGCAGAAACGTGATTTATCGCCTCGCACAGTAGCTGAAGTCTTGGCTCAAATTCATGCCAGCGATTTTGAAGATGAAATGAGTGAGCCAGAATCTAGACCCAGAGAGTCTACACCCAATCATAGTCCATTACCAACAGTAAACCCTGAAAAGTACTTTCACATTCGAGAGACGGACAAACGCTCCTCTAGAAAATTTAGAGCCACGGCCTACACGTACACGGTGAAGTTTAAAGATTTCAAGTCCGACGTACCACTGGAGAAAGCAGAAGGGTTCATCACCGATGTGTGGGATTCTTTGTTAACCACACTGAAACAGCAACGTGAAGCCAAAGAAGACGATCGCTTGAGACTTTCCATTCATCACGACAGTTTGAAGTCCCTTGTTTGGATCGAGTTTAGCAGCCCGGCAGAATTGACGCCTTCCAAAGTCATGGACAAGATTCAACACGTGCAACAATCCAACGACAAGTTTCACATCACCGATGGAAAAGTGACACTGTTCATGACCCACGTTTCTCTTCCTCAAGGAACAGGACGCAAAAAGGTGTTATTGGTGAACGAACTTCGTAGCGTCAAGCGTAGCATTGTTCAGATTAACAGTCTTCAAAGCAAGATGTGTTTAGCTTGTGCCATCGTAATGGGATGAACGTATGCCTACAAGAACGACACGGCAGAATGGAAAAGAGCCTGGCAAACTATTCGAAAATCTAGTCGAGCCAAACAACGAAGAGAAGCAGAACTCCTGTTACAGCAAGCGGGCCTTTCCAAAGACACACCCTGTGGAATTCCTGAAATGCAAAAGTTGCAAGACGTCTTGGCTCCACGCTACACCTTGAAAGTGCACCCTCAAGAAGTGCCCGGACCTCTGTTGTTTCGAGGCAAAAATTTCAAAGACGGAAAATACATACACGTCTATCATCACGATGAACATTTCGATGCCATTACCAGTATCACTTCATTCCTGGGATACGGTTATTACTGTGAGAAATGTGACTATGGCTATAACAATCGAGAGCAACACAGGCATTGTGGATCGAAATGTGAGGGATGTTGGGCCTCTAAACCCTGCCTGGACGAAGGACAATAACGAGTGCATTGCCCAGCATGTCAGCGCACGTTTCTCAGTCCAACTTGTTACCAACAACATTTGAAGACGCAAGGTTCACAGCAGAAATGTGCTTGTCAACTCCTGAGATTGTGCCCTACTTGTGGACAAGGCATACGTACCAACAGTACCAAGGCGCACGTCTGTTCAGGAAAGAATCAATGTCACATTTGTCGTCAAATCGTGGACTTGGAACACGAATGCTACATTCAAAAATACCATTCCAAACATGAAGAAGAAGAAAAAGATAATGACCAGAAGAAAGGCAATTTCATCTTTTTCGATTTCGAATGCATGCAAGAGACTGTCATTCACATTCCTAATTTCTGCATGGTTCACCGAGCGTGTGAGAGGTGCATCCAAGAGCCTATCTTTACTCATCGCCCTCACGGTAGCAAGATTCCTGGAGGACGTGAAAAAATCTTTCGGGGACCGAACACGTTAGTCGATTTTGCCCAACGGATCTTAAATCCTATCGACGAGACGTGGAGCCAAGACGACATCGAACATTACGGAGATTGTCATCGCTATGTCACGGTGATGGCTCACAATTTCTCGGGATAAGATGGGCAATTTCTCCTCAGATACCATACGGAACAAAGTACCGAACGTCCTAAAGTCACTTTGAACGGAGCCAAATCATTTCCATGCAAGTGGGACAAGTGCAGTTTAAAGATTCGATGAATTCCCTTGCCATGCCTTTGAGCCACATGCCTAAAACGTTTGGAATGACAGAAATGACCAAAGACTATTTTCCACACTTTTTCAATACCGAAGCCAATCAACACGCCGTTCTACCCCGTTTGCCTGAGGCTCACTACTACGATCCCGACAACATGCGTACCGAACAACGAGAAGCTTTCTACGCTTGGTACCACACTCACGCCTCGAACGCTTTCGACTTTCAGGAAGAAATGTTACAATATTGTCGTTCCGACGTGGACATTTTACGGCGTTGCTGTGGAAAATTTAGAGAACTGTCCATGGAGCACGGAGGGATCGATCCTTTGAAAGAAGCTCGCACCATTGCCAAAGCTTGTTCCTTAATGTACAGTCAACGATTCATGCCCGAAAACACCCTAGCTGTCATCAGTCCTCAAACGACCAATTTTGTCAAACGTCAATACTCGGTCAAAGCCCTACGCTGGTTACATTACTTGTGCGACAAGGAAGACAAATGGATCCAACACGCTCGCAACGGAGGAGGCGAAAAACCCATCGGAAGGTATTCGGTGGATGGCTGGGACTTAGAAAACCCCAAGATCGTGTACGAGTTTAACGGGTGCTTATTTCATGGATGTCCCATCTGTTACCCTCAACGTGACACTAAAAATCAGATTTTACAACGGACCATGGAAGACTTGTACCAGGCCACTTGTCAACGGCGCTTAAAGTTAGAAGAGCAAGGATACCAAGTGGTGGAAATGTGGGAACACGAGTATGATCAGCGATTGAAAACCGATCCCGAGTTTAAGCGCATCGTGGAAAGTTACAAGCTGGTAGACCCACTGAACCCAAGGGACAGTTTGTACGGAGGACGGACGAATGCCACCTGTTTGCTGTACCAAGCTGACGAGGAGAAAGGAGAAGAAATCAAATACTTGGACGTGTGTTCGCTGTATCCGTACGTGTGCAAATATTGTCACTTTCCCGCAGGGCACCCGCAGTTTCTGACGGAACACATCGACGTGGACAACATTCGCCAATACGAAGGATTGATCAAGTGCAAAGTCTTGCCTCCCACGTACTTGTACCATCCCGTTTTACCTCACCATTGCCAAGGAAAACTGATGTTTCCCTTGTGCTGTACTTGTGCCGAAACGTGCAACCAAGACAGACCTTGTCAGCACACTCAGGAAGAACGCGCCTTAACGGGAACGTGGGTTAGCGTGGAATTGTTTAAAACTCTGGACTTGGGATACCAACTGTTAGAAGTGTACGAAATTTACCACTTTCCCAAGACAGAAATATGCCACAAGGGCAACGAGACTCAAAAAGGCATTTTCGCAGACTACGTGAATGCCTTTTTGAAACTGAAACAAGAAGCCAGCGGCTATCCTTCCTGCTGCCACACTCCCGAAGACCAAAAGAAATTCAAAGAGAAATACTGGGAGCAGGAAGGCATCACTTTAGACTACATCGAGAAAAACGAAGGAAGGCGTTCGTTTGCCAAAGTGATGTTAAATTGCTTGTGGGGGAAAAATGGCACAACGACCGTGTTTACCCAAGACGGAGTATTTGACAGAACCTTCTCGCTACTTTCAGATGATTCACGACAAAACCAAATACATGAAACACGTGGACGTCGTTCGTGAGGACTTGATCTTAGTCAATTACGAAGAAGAACTGGACTTTGTAGAAGCCGACGAATTTGGAATTGTCATCATTGTGGCTTACGTGACAGCCCATGCTCGCTTAAAACTGTACGAAGCTTTAGAACTGTTAGGAGATCGTGTGCTGTATTTTGACACGAACAGTTGCATCTACATTGATCGTCTGGGTCAACCTCACCCTGTCATCGAAGGAGACCTTTTGGGAGCCTGGACGGACGAGCATCCCGACGACAAGATTCTAAGTTTTGCAAGTGGTGGTCCCAAAAATTACGGCTACGAATACCGTGACCCTCAAGGAGAAGTGCACGCGGAGTGTAAAGTAAAAGGATTGATTCTCAATTATGGCAACAGTCGACTGGTGAACTTTGACGTCTTAAAAGAAGCCTTGCAGTCTGGACAGGATGGAAATTTTAAAGTGACCACCCACGAACCGCACAAGAACGTACGTTTACCCACACACCATATCGTCAGCCGACCCTTCGAAAAAGTCTATCAAATCGTGTACCAGAAGCGAGTACGGCTTCCCAACCACTTCACTTTACCGTACGGTCACGCCAATATTGGTCAGCATATAAAAATGGACAACGTCCAAGAACGATAGTTTATTGTCACTACCAACACCAAGCGAGAAGAATGGATCCTTTCAACCAGCAGGTATCAAGCAAGAGCAAACCCGAGTGCGATGCTGTGCCTTGCGATTGTAGGGATGCCGTACGCTGTAACCTCAGCAATTCAGTGCCACATAATCATGGGAACTTTGCTGTAACTACTACTACCATACCTACCATGGAAAGTGATGCTGGGCGTGTCAAACTTGACGGATGCGAAAGCGATGCCACTCGTTATCGTACACTTTTTCACTTTACTGGTTTACATGGTGGATGTCATACTTATGAAACCATGCGGCTACCACCCTACGGATGTCAAGCAAATCTGAGCACACTCCTGCATATTTTACCATACCCTCATCGAAATGAACCTGTGAAAGACGAATATTCGTTCTCTGTGCGTTTGCCTGAATACTGCGATTTTGAAAGTCGGATCCAAACCTTCCGAGGAAAATGGCCAAAATATATGGGAGGACCTACCACCGAAAAATTTGCCAGAGCCGGATTTATCTACCTTGGCGAAGGGGATAAAGTCAAGTGCTTCAGTTGTGGTGTGTCACTTCACGAGTGGGAGAAGAAAGATTGCGCTTACCTGGAACATACTCGATGGTCTCCAGATTTTCACTACCTACCCTTAGTGGAATCTCGTCATTGAAGTGGGTATACCATTTCGTTTAAGAAACCAGCTGCTTGGCTAGGAGGCAAACGTTGGACAACACCTAGACAAGTATTTAAACGCCATCTAAAAAGTAATCTTCAAACATTACCAAACAAATTGCAAGGGGAGATCTACAAGGAAATTTGGCTGGGACTTGCCAGAGCAAAATCTCAATGGGTGACTGTAGAACGTTTATGTCGAGAAATTCACAAGAGGAAATTGACAAAAGTCAACAAACAAGTCAGATTTCTCTGGATCAAATGTGCGTTCATCCGAATACTCCGCTTTAGACCGTTTACGTTTGAAGATTTTATTGACATTCTTGACCGATTCCTGGAATGGCAGTGGTCAGACATTACTCACTATGTTCGTTACTTTCGCTCTAGGAGAAGTTGTTTGACTGACATAGTCATGGATACTTTACAAGAGAACATTCGTGGTTTGCCTGTGGAGTTGAGAGAACGCATTTACCGCGAGTTGGTCAAAATACAAGTGAAATGCAAACTCAAAATCATTGCTCCATTTTTAAACTATGCTCTTTTCCAAAGCAAGCGAAGAGTGAATATGGGAGGACACTACTTCAGTCACAAATATAAACGAGGCTATTGGCCACGACCCAGTGATTCCTGATTCTTATTACCTTACACCTAAGAGAAATTACTCACTTTGTCCGTTACTTTCGCTCTAGAAGAAGTGTTTGACTGACATGGTCATGGATACTTTACAAGAGAACATTCGTGGTTTGCCTGTGGATTTGAGAGAACGCATTTACCGCGAGTTCGTCAAAATAGAAGTCAAACACAAAGAACCATTGCATCCGTTACGTCACCGATGTTGGAATCACTAGTACCTAAATGCTATAAGAGGACTGATTCTGATGAAAGTGTTTCAGTGGCCAGACATTGATGAATCGCGTGAAATTTATAAATTTTTGGATGCCACTCATTCAACTTACAAGGTGATCCTAATACACCGAATTCCAACAGACGAGTTAGAGGATTACAACAAATCTTTACAAGAACAATTCTTTCTAGTTCAAGACGAAAATTCTGTGCGACGTGTGGTGTGTGAGTTAGTGACTAAACATTCTTAGTACGGTACTAAAATAAAATCGAGGCTGTTCAAAAAGTACACTTATTACCTTACACCAAAGAGGGTATAAAAACAGACTACCATGCCACGACCTTTATCATTCGTGATACAACAGATTACTTGGAAGGAAATCAATGACACTATTCAAACGGTGGAGGATTACCAACACCTATTACGAGAACTGTGTCCCTTGAATTGGGGTCGACGTGTGGTGTGTGTCTTAGTGACTTGCTTTTTGGGATTTCGTTTACCAGCTGATTCTTTGTGGACTCTTTACGAACAGTACATACCACCCCAAAAAGCATGAAAGTGGTTCCTTTAAATGTACACGAAAAACTCATTCTGCTCAAAGTCTTGCGCTTTCATCTCGATACTTCTCGACAACCTCTACAGGAAAGAAAGATTCGTCAACTTTTAGGTATTGAAGATGTGTACGATGATGTGTGTGTAGCATGTGACTTACACCCTCACTGGAAAGATGTACGTGACTGGAAAAGTTGGGGTTTCGAGGCTTGGACAAAAGAAGTGGCACACTATGCAAAAGATTTGTCATCCTAAAAAATTAAAACGTTCTGTGAAAAAAGTAACTTTTAAACCAGTGTTAGTGACAGTGCCAGAAGAAGAAGAAGAAGAAGAAGAAGAAGAAGAAGAAGAAGAAGAAGAAGTCGTGACCGAAGAAAACCACTCTCTTCAGGGCAGGACCGTTATCGACAGCCCCTAAAGGCCATTCCGGGAGGACTCTTGTGTGACTCTGCCAAGGAGTGTAGAGACTCTAAGAACATTACACACTGTCCCTACGATTTCACCTCTTGATCACCACAAATGTTGTTGTACAGAGACTTGTTTACATTCCAGTATGATCGTTTTGATGTGTCTTTTATTCATGTACTTAACCATTTGGCTTTTATGTATTTATGTCTTTCGTGTAGTTCACTTTTAAAGATGTCAAAAGTGACATTTCTTACACTACTATGGCTACCTCTACTGTCTCTGCTCTCTCTTCCTCCACTGTCAAAGTCATCGACGAACACGTAGATCGGACTAGTTGGGAGGCCTTGTATCTTCGCTGTCCCTTTAACATGCTCATTGCCGGACCTAGCGGTTCAGGCAAAACCGAATTTGTCAAACGTTTGATCGAACATAAACATCATTTGATCGATCGTCCACCTCAACGAATCGTGTTGTGGTACAAAAAGTGACAATCGGCGTACAGCCTTCTGCGAGAGAAAGTCAAGGCGATTCCATCGTCTTTGTGGAAGGCATTCCTGGCGAAGACAACGGGATGGTGTCTGACCATAGTCAAACTCATTTGGTTATATTTGATGACATGTTAGGAGAAGACGAAGAGGAAATTAAACTGGTTTACGCGCAAAGGGCATCATCGTAATGCCAGTGTCATTTACATCACCCAAAATTTCTTTCAACAAAGTAAAGCCCATCGCACCATCAGTCTCAATGCTCATTACGTGGTGTTGTTTAAAAGCCCTAGAGATAAATCGCAAGTTCAAGTCTTAGCCAAACAGTTAGGAACGACTTGGCTGACAAATGCGTACGACGATGCCACTCAAACCCCACACGCTTATTTACTCGTGGATTTAAAACCCACTACCCCCGATTATTTGCGATTTCGTACCCATCTGTTTCACCACTGGTGCCAAGACGGAGGACCTGTCGTGTACACGTCCCCTTCGTCGACTTAACAACAACCACAATCACCAAAAAAAAAATCTATAAAAACCTCGGTCACTTGGGGTCTCTCTCACACAGCGTCAACATGACGTCCCTTCAGGGTCATCTTCCCGTCAAATTAATTCGTGCCTTGTACGGTATCAGTCGCGAAAAAAATCCACAATGACGTGCTCGTGTCTTAGAAGCTAGTTTTAAAGAAGTCTTACGATGGTTTATGGTGACAGCACGTCAATTACTGCAAGGCATCATTCACATTTCACATCAAACCAAACACTTTTTTGAGAGAAACAAAGTAGCCTTGACGCAACTAGCCGATCCTGGCATCGATACTGAAACCAAAAAGCAAATCATTTTGAAACCTGGAGGTAGCGGTTCTCTAGGAGGTGTTATCATTCGTTCCCTCTTAAAATGGGATCCTAATGCTCCCAAAGTCGTCCCCAAGAAAAAGGTCACGCCCAAACGTACCCAGAAGAAAACGAAAAAGAGTAACGGTGTCAAGGCCAGGTCACAGCCACAAAAAAAAAGAAAAAGAAAAGCCCACAGAAAACAGCTTCTATCCGCAAGAGAGGTACTTCCGCCAGGACGCAACCTTACATTCGCAAACCACGACCTACCACAACAACAACGGTGACTGCGTCTCCAGTAACCTCAACCTCTTCCACTTCTCCGTTGCTGGTGATGCCTGCCAAACCCGATTTGACACGCGTCTTTCCTAATTTGATGAAACATTGGAAACCCGTGTCTCCAAAAACGTCTCCTCCAGCAGTGACACCCTCTTCCTCTTTAGCGGCAATAGCCGCTGCTCACAAAGTACCTGCCCCCAAAATCAAAGTCCAAGAGAAATCAGGTATGTTAAAGAGTTTACTGGATTTGTCCAAGCAAGAACTGTCCCGATTGCGTCCGTTGCGAACCCCTCCACGACGCGTGATGCCTGCCATGAAAATGATACGACGAGCCGACAATAAGTGGCGACGCATTCCAGTATAAAAAGACCTGACGTAAACGATAGGTTTAGTGTTGTTGTGCTCCTGAACGCCCAAAGATGGCCCCTCCAAGACGTGCACACCGTCACCATCGCCGTTCTTCTGTCCAAAAAGGAAAATGAAAAAGAAAAAGACAGTCAAGTCATCCAAAAAAACACTTAGTCAAACATCGACGTCTGTCCCTGAAAAGTCACAATCGTCCAAAGAAAAGGAGAAGTCACCAAAGAGGAGGATAGTTGCCTAGTTTTCTTTTACCACATACGATCAAATCTCTTAAATCTATTTAAATCTATTACCACTAGCCAAAACTAAGATAAAAGGACGCATGTGAAGCCATGGACTTTAGTGTATGTTATGCACCAAAAGCTGTCTCCTCATCGTCGCTCTCCTGTCCAGAAAGGAAAAAGAAAAGGACAGTTTCGTCATCCGAAGAAACGCTTAGTCAAACATCGACGACACCCCCAGAAAAGACACACTCGTCCAGAGAAAAGGAGAAGTCACCAAAAGGGATGATTCTTTGGCGATTTTGGAAAACACATCCTCACCTTTATGACGAAGCGATAGTCCCCCCCAAAAAAGGATAAAAGACCGTGTGACAAGTCATCGACGTCACCAAGAAATATGTCACCTCCTAAAAGACATTCCTCTTCTACCCCCAAAGGAAACAAAAGGAAAGGACTGCCACCTCGTTTAGCCAAACATTGGGACATGTTGTCCGTCCTGGCCAAAGCTCCTCCACCTATGCGAAAAAAAAAAACTCATTCAAACTGCCTCCAAAGATGTCATCGACACCGTGAGCGAATGTTGTCTGAATGTCTTGAAAGCCACGATACCTTTGTCTAAACATCAGAAAGAATGCTTAGCCAAACATCGACACGTTCTTCGCCAAATGGTGCAAAAGAAAATCCCCATTCGTCAAAAGAAAAAGATGTTGGTGCAACGTGGAGGAAATGACATTTTACCCCTGTTAGGACCCTTGCTGGGAACCATAGGAACACCTATTCTGAAAGGAGTATTGGGAACAATGTCAAGATTACTGGGATGAAGACAAAAGGTCAAGAACATAAAAGGGACCTCTGAAATAAAAAGATCTCAGACGTGATCCTTAAAATCCGATGTAAGGACGAAACTGGCTTTAGTACCTTACAAACGATGGATGGAATACCATCGTTGGCAAGAACACCGAACCCCGCATTTACCTCCCAATCCTCATTTGACCGAGATGTCCCAGTTACAACACGAATTGCAATCATTGATGGATCGCAGCGATTTGTCAGAAACGGAAAAATCTCAACGGTATGGTCAATTGTTGCAACGACTGCAACTCTTTCACCAGAAAGCTTTAGACGAAACAGCTCTACCCACTCTGAAAGATTTTAAGGCCTTGATGAAACGTTCACCACCACCACCACTACCACCCCCAGCGGTCAAGACAGATGCAGCCCCACGGTTGCCTGAGGAAGAAGAGGCAAGAGAAGTCTTTCAAACACCGTCAGCAGCTCCCATCCCTAGTAAGATTGCAGTGTTCTTGTTGACCCCTTCCCCTACACCCAAACGAGAAGAACTTAAAGCTTGGGTTAAAAAGATGATGTCCACTCCACCTTCGACAGAAGTGAAAAAGACAGAAGGGAAAGCAGAAGTAAAAAAAGAAAAGAAGACCAAAGCCATTCCATTACCACCACCACCACAACCGCCACTACCACCAAAACTACCTTTGACTTCTACTCCTGTGGCACATCGGACACGTAAAGCCGTTTCTAAACCACTTCAGAGTACCATCAGCGAAGAGTGGATCACTTATTAAAAAAAAATGGAGAAAGTGTTAGCCAGCATTTACTACGATCCAGCCCATCCTGCAGGTTACGGAGGAGTTCAGAAATTGTATCGCGCTGCCAAAACTCGACTGAAAAGTGTTCGTTTACCTCAAGTGCAACGCTGGTTACAAGAACAAGCCACGTACACCTTGCACAAGCCCATTCGACGAAAATTTTCCAGAAGTCGCACCCGAGTGGAGGGTATCGATCATCAATATTTGTTTTGTGTCATCGACGTCTTTTCCAAATTTGCTTGGGTCGTACTATTGACTTCCAAATCGAGCAGTGAGTTAGTGCGAGCCCTCAAACTTGTGTTGAACAAAGCGAGCGTCACCCTCTTCGACGGCAAACCGACAAAGGCACCGAATTTCTGAACCAAGCTTTCCAAAAAGAATTGAAGAAACGTGACATTCATTTTTTCACCACCGCGAATCCCGAAACCAAAGCCAGCATCGTGGAACGTTTTCAACGCACCTTGAAAGAACGCATGTGGAAATATTTTACACATCAACACACTCTCAAGTACATCGACGTCTTGCCACACCTCGACCAATCGTACAACCAATCTTACCGTCAGAGTATCGGACGTGCCCCCCCAAGAAGTGACTCCCGACAACGAAGTGACTGTCTTCGAGCGCATGTTTGGTACGTCCCCGACAGTGACTGTCCCCAAGAAAGGTGGAGTGTTGGCAGCAGGAGATTGGGTGCGCATTGGCAAAACCAAACGCACTTTTGATATGTTACTTACCCAACTGGACCAACGAATTCTTTCGTGTCACCGAACGTGTGCGTGGCCGTCATCCTCCCGTCTATAATTTGGAAGACATGAACGGGGAAGTGTTAAAAGGAACGTTTTACTTGCCCGAGTTACAACGTGTGACCAAAAAAGAAGACGTGTACGAGATCGAAAGCATTCTTCATCGAAGAACCAGAAAAGTAGGAAACGACGTGTCAAAGAAGTCAAAGTACGTTGGAAAGGATATCCACCCAGTTTTGACTCTTGGATCGACGCTTTGCAACTCATCGACTATAAAAAGAAGTGACCATTATGCCCTTCAACACAGCCTCAGCTGCTGCAGTAACCGCTCTTTCCCCTACTTCTTCTCTGCAAGATCTACAAAAGCAACCCTTGTGGGTGTGGTGTGGAGAACGTGTGCCTAAAACGCAAATCGTCTTTTTCTGCCAAATTTTGTGGTGTATTGTGTCATCGGTGCCGCCATTGCCAATTTGAGTTTGCAACAAGGAAACAAACAATTGTGGACCATTTTACTCAGCACTTGCATCCGTTACCTTCTTCCCAGTCCGTCTCTGAAATATTCCTCAAACGAGAACAACAACGGAAGTCTTGTGTCCAACGTTAGTCCCCCTTACAACAGTCACCCTAACCATCCTCTTTTAGACACTCCTCTGACTTCAAGCGTCTCCTCGGACACTAGAACTCTGGAATTATGAACAACCAATTTTACTTAACGTTACCCAGTGACAGTTCCATGGAGGTGTTTCCCAATAACACCTTATGCTGTTACACGGCCAAATTACCTCAGGCCATCCAATTGGATCACGAAGTCCATTGGGAAGTGGCTTTAGTGGAAATGATTCACTTTACACAAATTGAAAACATCGTTGAAAATCAAAACACTTTTACGGTAGAAGTTCATGACGAACAAGTGCAACAACTCTTGGATGAACGCAGCAGTGTAGCTGACTCTATGAAATCACAAGACCCCAAAACTAAACGTACCTCGGTTGAAAATTCCCTCAGGCTATTATTTTAGGTCGTAGGTTAGAACTGATGGATTGGATTTGGACATGTGGTTGCAAGACAAGTATTTGCTGAACGGAGTGGATATTCGCCTGAGACTAAATCGCAGCAGTGTTGCTTTCCATTTGATGGCTCATGCCAATGAATACAAAACCATCATCCAAGAAGCCAGACTTTACGTGCGTCGCGTAGAAGTGTTACCTAAAGCGGGAAACGACATCAGTCACACATTGAGCAGAACGACCGCCAAGGTTCCGATACGACGTGTAGAAGTGAAAACGTTCACCATTGCTGCTGGACTCCGATCCAAGATCGAAGATCATCTGTTCCAAGGACAGCTACCCAAACGTTTAATCGTTGGCATCGTCAGTAATGCAGCCCTCAAC
Organism: Megalonaias nervosa; assembly: GCA_016617855.1. NCBI lineage: Eukaryota > Metazoa > Mollusca > Bivalvia > Unionida > Unionidae > Megalonaias > Megalonaias nervosa. The sequence goes on from JAECUM010035143.1 coordinate 34,467, forward strand.
GGAGCCCAGATTCAAAATCCTTTCCAGTTTAAGCACTACAGAGTGTCCAAGATCGAAGTCAGTCGCGATGGTAAGACCTTGTGTACCTGAACCTTCGAACCTAACTTTACCCAGAAGAATTACTTGAGATCATACTTGTCCCTGTACGAAGCTACCGGGCAACTAGGAACCAACACCAGTCACGGTATTTCGTACGAAGATTATGTAGGAGGTTACACTTTGTGGGCTTTTGATTTCACTCCAGACCAAGGCAGCGACGAGGGACATTTCCACCCTATAAAATCCGGTCAACTGCGTGTGGAACTTCAGTTTGCAGAAGCTCTCACCGAGACGGTCAACGTCATCTTGTATGCCGAATTCGATAATACCATAGAAATCAACAGTTTGAGAGAAGTCATTCTAGACTATTAGAAACTATGGAAGACTCTTATCCCTCTTTGAACGGTAGAAACTCTTTGGACATGGAATGGGAGGATAGCATGAAAACAGAACCCCAAGACCAAGACAAAGAGGACGTAGTGGTCAAGTCCAGATGGGCAGAACAAGAACAACATTTAGTGTCCTGTTTTGCCAAACACCTGGCTGATAAAATTACGGAACTGAGTAAGAAATATTGTTATGGATGTCAAAACGATCATCCCAGTCAAATTCAACGCGATAAATGTATGATGATCAGTCAAGAAGAAAAAATGGACGAGTATCTGGACGATGCTTGGAGTCTCATCTCGGAAGAAGCAGTGTTGCATGAGTGGTATAAAGGCTTGCGTGATCATTCCTACTCACCATTGTCTACTCTAGGGATCTATTGCATTGAATCTCTTTTAGCCCAGAGTGCGAAGACGAGGCGAAGAAACGGCTACTTGACAGAGCTTTTCAAACAAAATGTCAGGATTGAATTGATGACTTATCATTACCTGTGAAGAAAAAAAAACAAGAACAAATGGATACCTGGGAACTTTATTACCTTTTGAATAACAGTTCGTATACTGCGTCTTGGAATCTTGTCGTGTGCACTAAAGACGAACTACCTCATCGCAAACCTCAAGACCATCAAACTTATGTCATCAACACGGACGAAAGTCATCTCCCAGGAACTCACTGGGTCGCCGTCTACTTCCCTCAAGAAGATTGTGTGGAGTATTTTGATTCGTATGGATTACTACCTTTGGAAGACGACATCATCGACTTTATGAAAAAAATGCCCAGACCACACGATACAATAATGTGAAATTACAAGGCACAGATTCCATGGTGTGTGGACAATATTGCGTGTATTTTCTTCATCAACGCAGTCTTGGGTATCCTTTAGAACATTTAGTGACTTATTTTGATAGTAACTCTTCCAGAAACGATGAGAAAGTAGATCGATGGTTTTGTGACCATTATGGCTATCTTTTGTCTTTAGCTAGGAAACGTAGTGTACATCAATGGCCTCATGACTTCCATCAATGGAAATCTCACATGATTTCACAACGTTGTCAACCTTGTCAAAAATAGTTATTGTTTATTGTTATCGTTAATTGTTAGTAGTTGATTGTTGAATAAAAAATGTTGTGTTTTGAACAAAAACATGTGTCTGTCGGTTGTTTTCAAAAAGACTGTGAATATATGCTCTTTGACTTCTCTCTATCCCTCACCATGACATTTCGCTATCATAACGTTTCGACCCAAACACAAAAAAAAACAAAACAAGAAAACAAAATATTAGGGATGTTTTCTATCGCGTCCGCGTTTGAACCATATAAAGCGGATTGGTCTCCAGTCTGGTCATACACTGTTGACTCGTCAACCTATGAACATGCCTTCCATGGTGTGTTTTATGCACCCGCGTCCGTTTGTGTGGATAGTATAGTGTGTATGTTTTATGCATTTGCGTCCGTTTGTGTGGATAGTAAATATGGTGTGTTTTATGCACTCGCGTCCGTTTGTGTGGATAGTATAGTGTGTATGTTTAATGCATTCGCGTCCGTTTGTGTGGATAGTAAATATGGTGTGTTTTATGCATTCTCGTTTATTGGTGTGGATAGTATAGTGTGTATGTTTTATGCATTCGCTTCCGTTTGTGTGGATAGTATAGTGTGTATGTTTAATGCATTCGCGTCCGTTTGTGTGGATAGTAAATATGGTGTGTTTTATGCATTCTCGTTTGATGGTGTGGATAGTAGGTATGGTGTGTTTATGCGTTCTCGTACGTTTGTGTGGATAGTATAGTGCGTATGTTTTATGCATTCTCGTACGTTTGTGTGGATAGTAGGTATGATGTGTTTTATGCATTCTCGTTTGTGTGTGTGGATAGTATATATGTGTGTGTGTTTTATGCATTCTCGTACGTTTGTGTGGATAGTAGGTATGGTATGTTTTTTCATTCTCTTCCCGTCTGTGTGGATAGTATATATGAAGTGTTTTATGCATTCTGGTTCGGGTGTGTGGATAGTATATAATATGTGAAGTGAGTGTAAGGGATGTTTTCCTTCACGTCCGTACTCCACAGATATAAAGCAGAGCGATCGTCATTCGCACCATTCTACACAGAATACAACATGGCGAACAACATGGAGAGAATGATTAGATTGCAGGAGGTGGTGGACACCTTAGGAATGGTGGAGGAGATTCTAGTCCGAATGCAGTTTGGGGCTTATAGTCCCCATAGACTAAGCATGGAAATTAATAATTTAAAGAGATGTAAGGATATATTAAATGAAATGATTAGGATTGAAAAGGACGAAAAGGAAGATATAGAAGACAAAAGGAGAATGAGGGAGTGGAATGAAAAGATAGAAAAGGAAGAAGAAAATGAAAAAAGGAAGAAGGAGGAGAAAGAGAAGGAGATGGAAAAAAGGAGGAGGAGGAAAAGAATGAGAAGAAGACAAAAAGTGGAGGTGAAAAAAGTGTAGGACAGAAAATAAGAAGTTGGTGGAGGAAAAGAAGAACTTAGAAGAAGACAAAGAAGAAATCCAGAGGCCCTTTTCAGGACCACTTTCATATGCCTCGAAAAGATATTTATTCTTTCTTGCCTATATATGTGTTATCTATGTCTTGTCTATGTCTCTGTCTCTCTATTGTATTTGTCCCTCCCTAGAGTGGTAGCTGCGCGTATTCAGGTCAGTCCCTTGCTACATTGTTGCAAGTGTCCAGTACCGTGACGTCATGCCACCTGTTAAAATTCCCATTGTCCCTATAGTATCTCAGGGTGATATTTTGTCCCTATAAATCTTTTCCCCACGGTACAAAATCAAAAATTTTGTCCCTATAAATCTTGTCCCCACGGTACAAAACAGGGTCCCGTAACGCTGATTCCCATTTTCCCTACGGTATCCCCGTATACTACTAATGTGATCTAGCTATTGTTTACAAAATGAACACAAACATTTGAATAATTCAGCCTGTTTGTAAGCAGCTAAATTGTGAAAAGATGTTATACTTTCAAATAAGTTGTTTCAATTTTAGTCTAAATCTCTAAACCAAAATTCACTGGAAAAGTTAATCTGCTAATACGATTTGCTGACCGGGGATGATGGGTTTACGCAAAGTAGGGGCATATTCCAATATATTGCGATAAACTAACAGACTAAGTCCAACTGAGCGATGCAAGGTACGGTTTTTTCATATTGTCAACGTAGTAAAAGGGACAAAACTTCGTAAAGAAGCAAACTAACAGAGACAAGTCCGACATCTTAGGTGCAAAATAACTTCCACGTGTGAGAGGTAATTCAGTTTCTAAATAAAACTAAAGCTCACAAAATACTAGTCTCTCGTGCAGCAAATTTCACATTGTTACGACTTTATTGTCACAAAGTAGTAGAAAAAAAGCAAAACCTATAGCCTTTGTAAAACTTAACCAATAATTTAATTATCAAAGTTATAAACGAAAATGTGAGAGGAACTTACAGTATTACGAAATAAATCCAAAATAATCCTGACAAAGTTCAATGAAAGCCTAAATAAATGAAAAGTTATGTATAAATTTCAAAACCGAAATGCACTGGTTCGCCAATAATCATGTCGTTGTTACGATGGCGTCATCCAGATCTACTTCAAATAATTCACAAGAGCAAAAGAATAATAGTATAGTCCAAGTAATGAACAATTTTATTTCTATTGAACAGTCTAAACAAACGTTTATCCTTTCGAATAATATCTATTTACAACAAAAAGCACGTCTGCAGACTTACAATAGGAACACAAGATATGACGATTACTCCAAAATCGGAATGAGTCAGATTGCTAAGTACTTTTCTTATATACACTTTATATTTCGACTATATTTCACAATATACCCCACGTGACGGATCTCACTACTCATTTTGCCTCGAAACTGCCTGTTCATGTGACCTAGATCAACCAATGGCAAGTTAATTACTTTTTCTAGAAAAAGTCCTAACCTCATCAACCAATGAGAAATTAATCCAAAGCCGACATTAAGTCTTATTATTAAGATTATTATTAGTAATTGTCAACACATGTCAGTAACTATTTATAGATCCAATGTAATTTTACGCTCTAAACAGACTCAGGCAAAATCTAACTGAAGATATTCTGTACAATTTACAACCATGAATAAAAATTACAAAACTGAAATAAATGCAGCATGTACCAGGAGCTGCAAAAGATAAAATAAATTATATTGCACATGTACAATTAATATAGGAATATGTCACCCACAATTTTTTTAATGTACTCATATATATATATACTTAATATATATATATATATATATATAACAACATATATATGTATATATATATATATATATATATATATATATATATATATATATATATATATATATATATATATATATATATATATTGCGTGTCTGTGCGCGCCAAATATTGCTTGATGGCATCTTATTCTAGAACATATTTTTTGTTTACAATTACATTCAAGCCAGACTTATATCCCACTATAACGTACACGTTAAATGGAATCGTGACATGCTATTATATAAAATGTTTTCAGTATCAATGTCTGCGTTCTGTGCAATCAGCAAACTTTTGTATGCAATTGCTAAAAAGAAAGAATTTAGTATGATTTATTGGCTTACATGCAAAACCCCACGGATGTCCTATAAACTATAATATTTCTCTTTCTTACTTTCTTTGCAAGATAGCATGCATCTCTGAGTCGAAGGTAGATCCATTGGTATTGCTTTTGAAGATCACACCTGATCCCTGCAGTAAATTAAAAGACATCATACAAGGATCAATAACATGTATCATCTCACTTTCCCTTCCCATCAGAAGAAAGTATACTGGGAAATGAATTAAATGAGATAAATTTTCCTACAAATATCTCGACTTTGACAAACAACCACTCGTCTACTCACTTATATTGTACAATTTACAATATTTTATTCTAAACATGTTTCGTTAGTCATCATATAAACATTTTCAACAATATTAGAAAAAAATTCAAAAAAGTTAAAATGGAAAATTGAATGACTGGTAAAACGAGAAATGTTACTCATCATTTTAGGCCCATGTTTCCTCTTCATCCTTCATACTTCCTCCTCCTCCCCAGCTCACTAAGGAAAGAGGGGGATGGGATATTAACTGT
>JAECUM010035147.1:0-56712 GCA_016617855.1 Megalonaias nervosa
TCGGTTCAGGAGCTATCTCATGAAAAAATTACACGAATTTTAAACGATATCAAGGGATTTTAATAAATATTAATTAGGCTTGAAATATCTGTAACAAGCATCATTTTGGCCTGAATTGCGTAGAGGGTATGCTCTTGCTTTGCACTACAGCTGCAGTATCCGATTCAATACCTGGTTCCAACACGTTTAGAGATATGTGATCGATGAAAACCTCCAGGGTCTACGGTTTTCTTCACTTCCAAAACCACCTGACGCAAAAATCAGCGCCGTCAAGAGTGCGTCATTGCAAGATTTCAAGCAATCGATGCGCCGTCTTTACTCGCTTATAAGTCGAGTCCAGCTGACTTATAACCGGGTACGGACGGTAATACATAGTTGTAACGTAATGTAAGCACGTTTTTATTAGTGATTTTTCTGTTACCCACCTTCCCAAAACGTACCATTCTTGAGAGACTGATTAACGTGTCATGGTCATTTTCAACATTTAAAAGTCACTGCAAATCATGTCCCAACGTTAGAAATATTCAGCAGAATACATGAGCTGCACAAACATACACAAAAGCAAGCATGCACTCGCAGGAAGACATATTTTCCACTCGTCTTCTCTTTATTCAAATTCATTAAAGTTATTCATTTAATGTCAGTGTAATTTTTTTTAAAAACAACTTTGTTTTGTCCATTTTGTTTCCTCTATGGCACCCAAGGGGAAGAACTTAAAACAAATGATCTCTTGCACAGTGTTATCGAATATTCAACTTGTGAACCACGTCTGGTGAATTTTGACTCGGGGATCTGAAACGTGTTACGTACAGACCAAATAGACAGACATAATGAGGGTACCTCAATATCACTCGTGCGAAAGCGCGGGAACAATAAATATAAACATCTATGTCTGCTAGCATTACAATGACTAACATTAGGATCTGCAAATTATACCTTTTTGACATTTCGATCTTTCTCGACCTTTCACCTTTCATCCTACTGACTTCCCTCTTTCTTAGCTGTACTAATAAGTCTACGTGTACCAATGTGTCGTTAATCACAAAACAACCAACCATTCATTCATTCGTTCATTCTGCTACCATAAATGTAACACTTTCATATAATCTTTTGGTAACGAAAAATGTATATTAAGTTGCAACTGGCAATCTACCTGTAAAACAAGTTGTCCCGGTTTGATGGAACTAAGGGACACTAACTCTCCCCTGTACGGTCCTATTGTACTCCCTTTTTGAAGAGCAATGTTGGTTAGAATACTCCACGCAATTCCAGTCTGAACAAATTCACTTTCCTCTACTTTTTTCAAACTTAAGACGTCTGATGGAAACAAACTGTTCTTCCATATTCCATTGGGAGAACTTGTACTGTTATCATACGGAGAAGTTGCTCCCCTTGTTCCTTCCACTTGGCAGTGTATTATATTTTTGATATCATTTTGTTCCTTTGGCTTATTTTCTTCGTCACTTGATAAGGAAACATTTGATTGGTCCATATTTTCCTCCACTTTCTTTGAGTCCAAGTGATTGGCCATTTCTGAATCAGATCCATCTTCACCCGCTTGCCCTGAAAAGTTGAAGAGAAAGAAGATGCTATATATATATATATATATATATATATATATATATATATATATATATATATATATATATATATATATACACATACATACATACATGCATCCTCCCGGTAAATGTCACACACATACACGTTATTAATGTAACCTTTTATAGACCCGCCTCATATTTTTTGATTTTACACCTGTGTCCTGACATTAAGATGATATTACACGTGTTCCAAATCATGTTATGACATCATAAACGGCTAAGGAACACAGTTCATTAATGTCACTTAAGGTTCTGCTTCAACGATGATCGCTTGTGAAATAATGAAGCAGTTAGCTTTATTCTTAAAAGAGCCAAACAAACAAAAACAATTGTATAGCTAAAGGTACAAGCAATCAAAAATCATTTTAATACTAATTGGCAGATATGCATTTTATTGCTCTAGTCCTAGCTGAATATCTATCCTCCAAGTACAGATTATTAGCGGAAACGCTTCCTGTCACTAATTGGGGGAAATGTTCCCTGCCATACATTGGGGGAAAGGTTCCCTGTCACTAATTGGGGTAAAGTTCCCTGTCACTAATTGGAGAAACGTTCCCTGTCACTAACTGGGGAAGCGTTCCCTGTCAATAAATGAGGAGAAGTTCCCAGTCACTAACTGGGGAAACGTTCCCTGTCACTAATTGGGGATGCGTTCCCTGTCACTAACTGAAGAAAAGTTCCCTGTCTCTAACTGTCCATGAAGCAACAGCTGAATGAGAATTTAAGTCATCAAATTTGTGCAAATTAAATATCAGAGATTCCTCTTATGAAATACACAAAATGATGATTGAATTTTTGTTTTGCCAGTATGACGCAATTATTGCGGTCACAGTGGTTTTCCGTAACTGACAACAATACCGGCCAATTGACAGCAGGTTGTAATCACTGAAGACTTCCCCAAGTACTTTGTATAGGCTGACTTTATCACTTTCTCTGATGTCATTATTATTACGGTTATTACGATTGTTGATAAATTCTTTTTTTAATAATTATTTCATAAGATACAGAAATCTCAACTAGATCATTTTACGTCGAGTCTCTCCCAGAGTTCATGGAGATATCATACAACTTGATAAAAAGTGATATTTTATCATACAAGTCCTAATGTAAAAATCACGTAATTTCGAGCTGCATACCGTGCATTGATTTCACAGATGGAAACTATCTGAGCATTCTTTGACGTAACATTTGAAATGACATCCAAAATGATATCATATACGACAAATGCTTAATGTTTGGAATACCTCGTAATGTTTAATTTACACGCTTTTCTATAATACTATTTACGCTTGAAATGAGTGTTACATTATACCCACATATGCCATCTACTTTGTCTCGGAGTTTCACAAAAACACTTTAAAAATTTTAAATGCCTTAAAATCCGACACTTTTAAGACTGGTATGTCTTTTTAGCACATTAATTTACTTATTTCTTTACAAAGCCTAGCAATTTTCGATATCTGAATAATAGAGACCTCCATTTGTGTCTTTCAAATAACATTTATGAAATTCACTGAATAAGTTTAACGTCTAACTTGCCAATGCTCATAAAAGATATAAAGAATCAACTCGTTTAACAAGTTTCATTTAAAATGAGTTTTCATCTAGGAAGGACTATTTAATATTTCCTAACCGATGTTAAGAAAATGCTGAACTAAATTAAATAACTTCCATTAAATTATTCATATCACATAGTTATTAACTATATTACATTACAGACTTCATGAACAGTACTTAATATGCTACAAGTTTTGTTGAATAGGGTTCGCATTGTGAACCTTCGACCTATGACAACACGACCAAACTTGACCAATAATCTCTAAAAATTTAAAATTAATTACAGTTCTATCTTGCTAGATATATGAAGCTACACTGTAGATAAAGTAAGCTATGATGAAAGTAACATACCTACGATGGTATAATTTTCTTTAAGGACCGACCATATAATCTTCGGCAGGGAAAGAGAGGAGAGCTAAGAAATTCTTTCCAACCCAGATATTTTTTATTCTTTTTATCTCAAGATAATTTCTGTCAACTTATATGATGGATAGAATAAGTTGTTTATTTCTTCAAATCTGAGCAAGGTAGATTTTCAAGCTATTTACGGTCGGAAACTGTATCCCCTCCTCCCCTTTATGGACCCAAGCAACACCACGGTGGAACTTTGTGACCTTGACCCAAAAAGAATACAACATGAAGAACTCTTGCTTTTCGTAGACCCGAGGTAGTATTATGGAACTGATAAACTAAGGTCAGCATGCAATTCGCTGGCGGCATCGTGGACCTTTTGCGATGCAGTCACCTTCCAAACAGTCAGAGAAACTAATTTCTTCTAACATAACAGGTATCCGCCCTTGTTAAGCCTATATCATTTTTTCCCCCGGTGTTGAAAATATAGTATTGCGTCAAAAGACTTCCTCGTAAAAATGGGACTTCGAACAGATGTGGCGACCCGTCACAAACCGGCACTGATGATGAAGATCGCATGTTAAATCAAAAAATGATAACTATTGTTACCATGAAAGACATCTCTCTAAAACCAAATACAGTCCCTATTATGGCAGCTAATCCGGTAATAGTCAACTAAAATCTTATCAGATTTAGTCACACCCGTAGTGAAATTGGCCCTTATCAAAATTCTGGTGATAAATTATTCATAACCGTAAGCCCGTCATTCACTCCGTATCTCCAGCAAACTTTTCTTATCTGCAGACAAACGCGGCACATAAGATGAAGATTGATTATGATACCTGACCCCTTTTCCCAATATTCCAAAATAATAATCATTGTTAAATATATGCAACAAAGGATAATCGCCTGATCAGCCTAGCGTTCTATTACAATTTCAGATAGCTATGATATGACGGGCGATATGTGGGCCCAATGATAACATAATAAATCATACTGACATGGGGAGTCGGGGTAGCTTATTTGGGCTTACCGTACTGAGCCACAGATTACGAAAACAACCATCCAAATATGCAGTGAAGATGGCGAAACAAATTCCAAAATAAGATGGAGTCATAGCTGTACTTTGCAAAATCTATCATCATTAATCAAAAGTATGATGCATTCACATAAACACACACACTCTCTCTCTCTCTCTCTCTCTCTCTGTTATATCACAACAAGAGTTTCGATAGACACAATGTCTGGCCTTTGGATAGTGTCTGTATTTTTCATGTTTTAAACTTGCTGAAATCTATATATTCTCTTTGACCCACCTAAATTCATACTTTCATACATTTTCATAAAACATTTTAAGTGTGTAAATGTGTTTCGAGCCGTTTGATTCTCACGAAATTTTGAGATTTCTTCAATTACGGTAATCTATTCTGGGATGTCCAAATATACAAAGAGAATGGCACCCCTCCCCCCCCAAAAAAAGACACCGCCACCACCACAAACGAACGGAAGTATATTGGCAACAACTATGGGCTAATTATGTCAATAAAGACATTATTTCACTTCAAAATAAATTGATTCAAATTATCATTCGTTTTCAAGATATTTACTAATGATGCACATATACAGGGACATAGCCAAAAAAAAAAAAAAAAAAAAAAAAAAAAAAAAAACTAAATGAAAAACCACACAACTGCTTCACTAATCGTGCGGAACCCACCTCATTATCTTCACATATTCGACACTTCGAGGTCAATCCAACCGATCATACCAAGAATGTAGGCCCATAGCTGCCAATCGGACCGTCTCGGCTGTTTACGAAACAAGGACTGACCGAGAAGCTGAGGATGCGTGGAAGTATTTGTTCTCTCGGTTAATCCTACAATCAATCCATTCGTAGAAATAGCCAACGGGGTTCAAATATACTGCAGTTCCGGGGGGGGGATACATTTGAGACGAACAAAACATGAAGTTTCTGTAAATTTCTGCGCCGACATATACACTTATGCGCCGACATACATCTGAGGAGACCGCTCCGGTGGCCTAGTGGTTAGAGCGTCCGCCTCGGATGCGGGAGGCCGTGGGTTCGATCCCCGGCCGAGTCATACCAAAGACTTACAAAAATGGTACTAACAGCTGCCTCGCTTGGCGCTCAGCATTAAGAGGTTATTGTTAAGACTGGTCGGCCTGGTGTCAGGATAATGTGACTGGGTGGGACATCATGCTACATGTCTGCGGCATGATGCCCCAGTGCTTGACATCACTATAAACTGCCACACCGCAGACATCGTAGCGATATGACTGAAAAATTGTTGAAGCTACGTTAAAAATTCATATCACATCACATCACATCACATCTGAGGAAAATGGTTGCTTCACAGAAATAGCAGAGCACATTCCGATTGTAGCTTCGACAGCGTACCCTTGATTCATCATTTGGATAGGTCGAAGCTACTCCGCCGATGACAGAAGTTAGGAATCCTAATATTAGTACTACAGCCTCAGGGGGCCCGGGTGACCTCTGTCCGTGTGGGTTCAAGTCTCGGGCTCGGCCAACGTGTGTATGTGCGAAAGTTTGCAAGTAATTTCTCGTAGGTCGATGGTTTTTCCTCCACGAGATATACAGGCCGCAATGTATAGTCTATCATGTACTGAAACACTGCGTTAAACCTACAACAACAACCGTATCATTAGTATTAATCTGACTCCATATCAATACGGAAGAATGGGTATCGCTGAAATTGTATGAAATACTCTATTTTATAGAATTCAAAGAGACTGGGAATTTCAGAAAGATATAATTATATTTGAGCAAAAATTACATATAGTGTAGCTTTAAACGACGTTAAGAAATTTGAATTTTGGCTGAATCTCGTTATGAAAGATTTAAATACCCAAGAATGCATGATAATTAAAGTTGTTTACGTTTGCACAATTTTAAAGTTTTATGAAGTTACTCATTATCTTGTGGGGTTTATTTTGTCTATTTTGATATTGTTTATGTGTAAGGCATGATAAGAAGGTAAAGTGAATCTAATTTCACAAAATAACAATAACCATACTTAAGGTTTGTTGGTTTTTTGTTGTTTGTTTTTTTTAAAAATAACCTTGTAGAACAGGTAATCCGCTATACGTTGGATGTCCTTGGTTAAGTGTTATTCCCCTATTCATATGAAGAAAACTGTTGAAAGAAATTTAGGAGCTCATCCTCCAAGACCAGAAACTAGTAGCCATTCATAACGTAAACGGAAGCCATGACAACACATGTATTATATTTGTAAAAAACAAACCTAGTAAATAGAATCTGATACATAATCCTCCCCACGGGAGTTACGACACGAAATAAAAGTGCTTAGTAAATGCTGATTTTCATAAGCTTGAATAGCATATAGCATTTTTTGCTTTCTACGTATGTAGTTCCATGTTCGATCCCAGGTACTGCAATACGAAGTGGTTTATAGTATTCCCCCACCAGACACAATGGCAAGGAGATTATGCAGTGCTTAATGGTACCATTTTAATATCATTAGGCCAAATTAAGCTTCATAAATTAAATTTTTGAAACCTGGGACAGACTCTCACTTTTGATATGTTCCTGTGAAGATGTCTCTTTCAATACAGTTGTGTTTTGCATGGCGACAGTGATGAATGATTGAAAAACATCCTCGATATTATGCACGATCCTTGTATAAGCTTTGTATATTGAACAATTTCTCAAAACTTGTACCAAGCGCTCTCGGCAGTTATAAAGGCTCCAGTTTTTGCATAACTTCCAGGTGAAGGGAAACGGAGAATCTGGAGAAACACTGACCGCATATGGATGAAAGCGTTCCTCTGCACGTGTAAGAACAGACGCTCGAACTCAAAACAGTTAATGTGCAAATTGAGCGGACTAACCATGCACCATATTAAATCATTACGAGACAATTAAAAACAGAAAATTTGAATCAAACTACGCATCATCAAAAACATGGACGCAGTACGTTCTGATTTGAATTTGCTGTACAAAAGTCTATCCGTCCGTCTATAAAATTAAACTGATAAGTACAATGTTAGTAAACCATACCAACAATTGCCTGATAAGAAAAGTCAAAATGCAAATATTTATTTTAGAGAAATCAATCACGTTGATAAAGTATAAAATACCGGGGACCTGTAAAGCTAATCATAATGTAGGTCCCTGGAAAAAAAAAGAGGCTAACAACACCTCATCAAAAATGTTATAAACTATCTTTCATTGTAATCTAAATATTTTGACGGCGTTTAAAATATAAGGCATTAACGAGAACGATGGTACAAGAGAATGATTAATCAACTAATTATACGAAATACAACTGATATCAAGTTGCCGAAAATACCCTCAATCGAGAAATCAATTAGTATTTAATTATCAAGGAGGGATCTTTGTTATTTCGCATATGTGGAGATAAGTTTGCGCCAGGGTGTCAGACGAAAAGGCATAACGGGGCTCAGTTGGGGAGGAAGGGATCGTTTTGATTTCCAAACATGTTTGGGGTTTATGTAAAGCCGACCATGACGGACAGAATTATATTTGTTAAATTAAGCTGTCTAAATTAGTTCAAGATAAGCGATTCTTATGGTAGACTAATTCGATAATCGGTATTGAATCAACGTCGATTTCCCGCGACATCAATCGACCTTAATAAATCAAATTCATGTGAACATTTAGCAATCTGATCTGAGCTTTACAACAAGAAATATCCCGCTGAAAACCTTGGTTAAAAGCTGACAATGAAAAGAAAATGAACCCACGTTTTAATCTAATCTATACCAGGCGGTGCTGGCCGCCTTATCACACCCATTATCACCAACTTACTCCGACGGTGTCCATTTTCCATGGCTTCATGATCAAATTGTGAAATGTGTGAGAAAACAGCCCAGGAAAGAGTCGTGATAATTTCTGAATTACTTGTGATAAGTAATCTCGAAACCTTATACTTTTTGTGCAGGCTTCAATCTCAGTCGATAAATGATAATGCGCACCCAAATCACGTTCTCACATGTACACATACGGGTTCTACAATTAATTTGGGCGGTGCTGTCTTCCGAAACAAGGGCATGCATTGTGCTGTATGTAATAATTACACTCGAGGAATTAAATACTAAGCAAAAACACCACCACCAGTAAAATCAATTCTAAACATAGTGCGTCAGATACGAGCTTCTCTTGGGGCTATTGTGCAACAGATGTATATTTATGCTCTGCAACAGATTGAGTCACGTGGCAAGAAGCAGGTACCGACTTTCATATGTCTGAAACGCCTTTAAATTTTCAAGATGAAGAAATGACAGCATTTTTAAATGAGCCAGTTACATACAGACACCATTATTTTCGCATTCACTGTCTATGATTTTATCATTGGCGTCATTCCCGTTATTTGCCAATCATAGCCAGTTCTTTATTCATTTGAATAAGTGATTTACTTGGTTATCTTTCAATAATCAACACAATCCCAAAATAGCACTGCCTTTGTTTTTAAAGAAATATATCTGAAAATGCATAATGAAATTTACCAGACTTTATAAAGCTTAGTTTCAAACTAAGAACATCTTAAAGGCCGAGACTTTGTCTACAGATACATTGTTGAGAGCCAAGACATTGCATTTCCCGCCTTTGAAAAAGAGAACCAATGACCGTGCAAGCCTGTCGTAAATTCAGATTCAGGTCCTTTCTGTAATCAGCTCTCTAAGTTTGAGCAACAAATAAATCATGTAATTTGCTTCCCCACCCCATGACTACACCCATCCTGGATGAGTCGCATTCACATCTCATAACTATCACATTCTATCTTAATCAATAGAGGTCATAATTTTGTTCATTATGTTTCAACTGCTCCTTTCAGTCGAATGCTTCATACATTGCATGTTCTCTTCTGAAATATAGTGTGTTTTACTGGCAACGATTTCATACATAATCACGTATTTTCCCCTAAAGTACTGAGGTATATGCTTTTTTAACAGTACTGAGAAAGTCATAGTGAAATCCCCGCCCCATCCATTTATATAAAAAAAGAAGGCTGAAAAATTTCTAAATGTCCGTTAATCTTATTAGTCATGGCGTTTAATGTCGTTATTATGATAACTGTCTGTCGGATGACTTTACAGAGACCTTTCGCTGACAATACGATAAGAAGAGCATTTATATGATATTTCATTTTAAACGAAACAGTAAAACTATTATCAAATTAAATTATTATGTGATTGGGCCAGTCTGCGTGGCTTGAGGTGTACGCTTATTTGACGTCAGCTGCAATCTAAACTAGGATTTTTACGTACTGAATGAGTACAGGTTTGTTTGCTTGTATTTTGTTAACGCTCGTTTCATTGGTTTCTAATACATATTTACCTACTCATCTAGTAATTGATAATGCAATGCTAACAACAGCACACAGTTTCCTGTGCTCAAACGTTTGCCAAAGCAATCAGGAAAGAAGAACTGTTGAGCTTCGCCTTCAGATTCGAACTCTTTCCTCTATCTCCGGTAGACGTTTGCACACAGCGCTCTGTTTAAGATTCCCATGCCTAAAATGTAATTAATATAAGAGAGGGCAGATGTCCCCATGTCCAAAAGTTTCAATTAAACAACATCTTATTGTTGATTAAACGTTTCACACATAAAGTGTGTTACTGTAATTAAATAGCAATCTGCCATCAAACAGAAGTGATCTGGAGAATATATATTTTTACGAATATGTGCAGATCTAAAATAACGACGTCAATTGGCATCGGGGGAATACACACTACGCTCAGCCAGTAATGTCCTGAATTCGATAACTATAATAAAAAGATCCTAGTGATGAGATCAAAACATTCTGAAGATTAATTTGCAAGCTTGAAATTTCACCCCTAAGACTGAATACATGATTGTTTTATCTGCCCGTCTATATTTCTGTACACCCCACCAGTATGTCTTTGTCTTTGTCCTTTCTTCCTTTTTATTATTTCCAGTCTCGTATATTTCCAACCTAACCAGTGTCTTGGTAGTGCACTGAAACGCAGTCTTGTTGTACATGTGTGTCATTGGTGTTTATTATCATTTCCCTTATCCGGCAGGCCGCCATAAAATCTGCTCTTGTCGCTAGTGCCATCCACTTTATCTCGCTACTAAAATATTCGCATGACCAAATACTTGGACCAGGACTAGAATACCGAGAGATAAAGTTGAAAGTATTCTGCTTATCTTGGACAAAGTAGATTTGCGGGGCCCTCGGATACTTGACTCTTATCACTTTGGCGTGGTACACTCGAGGAAAGTCTTTGATTACAATAATTAGTTATCTCCCCTGAATGGCCATAAACCAACGGTCAAAATAATTGATCGTTATTGTCTGGATGCTTAATCCTTCATTGCGCATTCATTTAACTCAACAAAATTATAGCAATATCGAAATATTGTAAATCATTATTTTTGTTTTAAAAAAAAGCTTGTTTCTTTTCCTGAAGCAATCCATCAAGATGAGTATAAAACACCCTGGCTTTCATTTTCAAATCACCGAGTTGATAACATCTTATTACAAAGTGATGTTCAAAGGTACGTTGCCAGTGTACATTGCCTTACAAGCGCTGATATTGAGATAGAACAACATTTGAAGCGAGATAGTGTCGTATGATTTCTTTCATTTTAATAAAGGCAATGTAGAAGATAAAATGTGCTGATTACAACATCAAACGAAGACAACCTGTGAAAGTAAAATCACGAGTGTTGAGTGATTGATCAAAAATCACTCTATTATCAACATCTATTAAAACTTCCATTTTCAGCCTCGTCTGTCGCCTGTCGTCTGCAATGTCTCGGTCGGGTAAATGACCCAGTCTGAGGCTTTACCAGATACACGGCGACTTGTGGTGATGCAGCAATTTTGCGAGAAGCATTGAACATATCGCCCAACATCAAAGAAACCTGGAACCTGGAACGATATCACCATGTGATCTCAAACCACATATGATATCAACACTTCCAAACGACAACACAGCCGACTTCGATAAAACATTGAACTTATTCAATTGCAAGGAATATAATAGTCTTTATCATCGCCGTGACATACAGATGTTGATTTTCTTTATGTCTCCTGGTCATCACTATGCTTAGCAACATCACTGGAGCATGCGCATTACCTGAAACCTTCAAATGTACAAAAGAGAACTGATTATAATTGTCTTAGCCCTTAACTGAAATCTGTCGTGGCAACGTTTTCTACTGCGAAAAAGTATAACTTATATATTTGTATTTGATTTTACTATAAATTACAAGTTGACCTCTGACCCTGTGATCAAAAACATCTTTACATATTCCTGAGCTGTCTTGAGGAACACTAATATCAAACTAAAGCAACATTCTCTTCTTTTAAGAATGCACTTCATAAATTTCTTCTTTCTGTTTATGCCATGGCTCAAATTGAGAAATATGACTTGGATAAACCACCTATTTCCCAATCTTCGAGATTGGGAAATAGGTGGTTTATCCAAGTCATATTTAGACTTAGATTTAGAATCTTCGCTAGCCAAGGTTCCGATGCGATAACCCTATCTACACCTTGGCCAATAGAGCAGATATTTCTGTACTTCGGGTATGTGAATTTCATTGGATGCAGCGGCAAGCCACAACCGCCAATCAAAATTAAGTTGTTCAAAGTTGAACACTGCTCCAACATGATCGAGACAAAGGGAGCATACAACTTGAATGGACTGATAAATAAGCAACTTTCCAGTGCCGGTCCGTGTTTGCACAAATACCTTTAACTCAAATACACCTGTAATGGCTTCCCTCTGGTACACAGTCACACTTTCGATGTTAAACTTCTAAAGTATTCTTTTTAGGTCACTTGCCCGACCATCTTCGGCCAATGTACAATGCACTACGCTATTGGTTAGTTGGCATTACATACTAAGAGAGGCAACTCATGAAATCCAATAGATGTCGCTAGGACAAATAACCAATATATCAAGATGTAGATCGGATTATCACATCGGAACCTTGGCTAGCGATGATGCCATCTCTCAAACCTATATGTATATCTTATCTTTGTTTTACTTGTGTGTGTATGCGTGTGTGGTTTTCTTTGTTTCGTATGCTCCCATTATGTCTCCTTGGCGATCAGCTTGCAACTTTGGTGGCCATGAAGATATGTGTGTGTGTGTGTGTGTGTGTGTGTGTGTCGGACGCTCCCATTTGTATCCTTGGCGATCAGCTTATAGGCTGAGAGCCATGAAAATGTGTATACAAGATGTGTATAGTAGTATACATTTGTTAATGACATATATCAATCTAACAAAATGTGCGAAATTGAATATAGCATGATTACTCGTGAGTGTGTTAGACACTGTAGTATGAGTTTTATTTATACATATACGCTGCATTTATAGTTTTAATATTCTGTTGTTTCAGGGCCATATGTGATATTGGTTAATTTTCTATTATTATTATTATTATTATTATTATTATTATTATTATTAAGCTCTTTTCACAATAAATTAAAATCCAAAATAAAATATTGACAGTAAGATAAACAAACTGCAACTGAAAATAAGCTAAAAAGGAAAACTGCTGCTATTTAATCAAAGGATTATATCAGTATGAATAATTCGTTATGTGTACATTTCATACTAATGATAGTAATCAAAGGATTATGTCAGTATGAATAATTCGTTATGTGTACATTTCATACTAATGAGAGTAATAACACTGAAACATATATGTACACTCAAGTTGACGAGTTTTGTCAAGGTTCACCCTCAGCAACATTTTATTTGGAAAAAATACCAATCTTCGTAAATGACAATACACCGAAATAGTTTGTACTAAGTATAAATTTATGTAAAGATGCCAAGTCAGGCAGTCGTGTAAAGGAATACGTAATACTAATATTATTATAAGACCGATTTTCGTATGTCTTGAAATTGATTTGTATTATTATGGTTTCTGAAAAGCCAATTAATTTAATAATGAGCATCTAAATGGCTCGCCATCTCAAATTCCTACGATTTTACTTCATACTCCAAACTTCGCCTGTACTCACCCGCATCCCTATATAGTGTGGTGACCAGTGGATTATAATGCAAAATCAGTCACACGCATTATTAATTTTTAATCTATTATTGCGTATAGAAGGTTTGGTCTTCAAATATTTGAAAATGTCATTGCCATTTACTATCTGACTTAAGTGGCGGGAGGCACGGATGATTCCTTTCTTGCAGATAGTTATCCCAAGGGCAACATGCTACCCAGCGGTTTAGGAGGATCTGTGACAATGGACAGAGAGACGGACAAAAGTAAGGTATCACAAAAATCCCGACTCTATTTAACAATAGGACGGGAAATAAAAACACATTTCAAGAATATGATGTTCGATCTAAATCATGTTTGGATAATAATTTTTCCCATGTCTGAATTCAAATCGAATATTATCAGAAAGAATGAGAGGACCTATACAAAAAATTCGTCCATTTCTTTTTAATAGTATATATATATATATATATATATATATATATATATATATATATATATATATATATATATATATATATATATATATATATATATAAATCTTACTCAAATGATTTTATTTTATCTCGTACATAGGTTAGAAGTTTCTATATTCTAAAACGCAGAAGCAAAATGAAAGACCACTCCTACCCCCCCATCCCCAACCAATTTCCCTTTCGACGTATTTGAGTTTTTTGTCTACCGTTCCTCACGAACAGGCGAGGAAAAAGTTTTATTCGACATTTAATAAAACTGTAGTATTCGGTCAATCTAATTTCCATAGCCGCAGTTTATACATGTATCTGCTATCGTTTACCACATGTGACGTGTGAGATGTTAAGCAGGATTTCACGTAAACCAGATGATGCTATCTCTTATAAATAGGAAACATGGGGTTGGTATGGCTGCTATAATCCTCAATCAGAAGTACAATAACGTTATCTCGTGTTTCTATCAAATCAATACCACATTGGAGATCCGGGTTCTTGGTGTAAATTGATGAAATTCCCCCAGGAAAGTATGTCAGTAATGACAACAACCTAATATGAAAATGCAACTTATTTTTAATTGTTTATTACATAAAATGTTGACTGCATGATCTAGGATAATGTGGAGATCTGCGTTTAAATACGAACAATTACCTACGAACCAAACGTTTTATTCCGCAATTTTTCTCAGATTGGCGGTACAAGTAGGTAGGACGGTAGATTGGTAAATATGTTTTGGGGTTTGATATCGAAAAGTTATTTTGTCTTCGTGTTCAAGTTAATGAGCTCACACAGTACATTATCATCTAAATCCATCCCTTTAGTAGCTATGAATAACCTTATTATTAACTAGAATGCATAAAAGAGTAGGTACGATTTGAATGTCAACAAGTAATTTTAGGTAACATCGGGTCTTTTATGGTATCGCGAATCATGAAAAATCGAGAAAGAACAGTATGTCTTGCTCCGTTAAGTTATTATTATTTTCATGAACACTCCCGATCGATATCATATATCCGAACGACACAACCAATACCTATCAATCTCGAGAGATTTAGCGAGAGTGAGAATAAAGTTGTGGACCGCAGGTGATGTGCAGCCTACTTTAAGATGAATTGAATCCTAGTATCGTTTAAATCAGGGGTCTCAAACTCAAACCACCCTGAGGGCCGCATGAGGGCATTTTCAATGGCCCAAGGGCCACACCACCTTTATTATCTCTCATAACACCTTTTGATGCCAATCATTTTGCGGGCCACAGTATATGGCTTGGCGGGCCGCGTTGTTTGAGACCCCTGGTTTAAATGAAAAAAGGAAAGTAATTTTCCCTTCTGATAAAGTTCTAAAGTGAAAACAAGTGCAGTTTCTTTGTAACTAATATTTAAGTTTTGGTAAAAATTGACAAAAATCAAAAGAATTTCAGGACTTCAAGGTTACTGTTTCATTAGCAGGATACGTTTCTGCACAAAAGGTATTTTTGTTTCTGCATGTTATATGACATACTTCATATAATGTAAATTAAAAAAATATGTTGTCATTAGATGAAAGTTTTAAAATGATCCGAATCGCAAAACAAATGATACTAAATTTTAAAATTCAGCCCATATAAGAAGCACCATAGTGGGCTTACTCACGTACTTTCACGGGAGTGTTATAGCGAACGCGATATAATACGAAAAATGAAAAATCAAATTCCTGTAAGTACAGGTCCCTGCTATTTTGCATTATTTTGCCACTTACATACCCCCGTATCTATGACAAATTACCAAATCTTGCAATATGAGTATAGCTTCGCTATTTCAGGACAAGACAGTATATACGAATATGACTCACTTGTCTAGGTTATAAACCAGATAAAAGTCTCTTGGGTTTTCAGTGGCCGTTTCTAGTATGACCGTCAATATGTGTATAGCGCGCAACCAAACAAACGAACAGCACGGACAAAGATCTGCCATCGCATAATTCACCGGCAGGTCAGATTCTTCGCTGTTTGAATAAAATAAGTATACCAGAATAGATATGTGGACCACTATGCGATATTGTGTGATGGCAAATCAAGGTCTATGCTTGTCGCAGTTCCGTGAGCGTCATACACGAATAAACGGTACGTATCACAATCCGCTATATCATTTCAGCGATATCGCTCCAATCTTAAGCGCGATATATGAATATCATCATACAGTCACCCCAAACGATTTGTGAACCAGATAAGGTTCTCAACACAAAAGGAACGCATAACACCCGTGTAGAGGACAAAGCAAACCCGTCCCAGACTTAAAATATGACCCCATGGTGAAATCTTTTGTAGATAAAGATGAGTGATAAGCTAAAGGTGTAACAAGATCTTAGCCAAGCTAAGTATGTAGGTGGTAACGTGTTGCACGTTTAACACCTAGAAGACCTGGGATAATCATCTAGGTAAATTGACAGTATACATCGTTTGACCAACTCGGTAAATTTCCCCCCAATTTAGCTGACCTAGGTTGCAGACACTTGGGCTGGTAAATCTGAAACTAATTAAGCAAAAACCATATATTATGATATATTATGCAGGTCTACGGGGGGGGGGGGGGATTTCGAACTACATTAACAACATTGCGGCTGCTAATCAGCGAGGTTTAACAGATGAGATTGATGACATTTACAACTTTCTATTATGGACAGTCCACGTATGCATAGCTAGACAATGATACTGTTAAGTACTGTTATTAACGGTAATAAATAAGTAATATTTTTTATTTTCTCCATAAGTTCATTATCACTCAAGATTACTTATCACACACACACACACACACACACACACACACACACACACACATATATATATATATATATATATATATATATATATATATATATATATATATATATATATATATATATATATAGACAGGCAGACAGACAGACATAGATGGATATTCATTTATTCCTTCAGTTGACCAAGAGTTTTTAGCACAACATCCAAAATTTTAAAAATAATCACAAAACAGGGTTCACACCAATAGTTTAACTATTTTGCGTGGTGTGTTGAGTATACACGTGGGATTGGCAATCGGCCAGTGGCACGAATAAGTATTGAATACGCATCAAACTACATCACAAACCGCAGACTGTGGGTCCATGAAAAGCATATATTTTCCAGTCATCTTAATTTACTTGTACACTTGGGTCCACGGAAATATTAAAAGGGAGATCTAAACCACACATTACTATCAGTAAGAATAAGATCAGCTAATATCATTTATGCTCTTATTTAGCGTGAGACAAAATTTCGTCGATTTTCTCTCCGTTTACTTTTACTTCTATATAAAAAATCGTATAGCAAAATTTGTTGTTTCCGTACATTTGTAAAACTATCAAACAATAACAGAAACTGCTTCTTGCGGTTTTAACGACACTTTCACCATATGACTATATCATACTGAGGATGGGAGCTAAGTGCGTCTCCCAAGGATACACCGATGCAACCGATAACGGCTGAATTATGCAGGTATCGAAACTGCGACCCTTGGATTACGAGTATGACGCTATACCAACCAAGCTACATAGTATGTGTAGTCATAAAGACAAAACACGAGAATTTATGGGGCGAAATTAAATCAGTCTTTTAGAAAAAGAATTTTGTTAAGAATGACAAAATTCTCATTTATTCAGTAAGCAACATATTCTCCCAATTAGTACACTTTACCCCTCCCAAAAAAACCTCTAAGAAAACAAATATAACTACTGTCCCTCGAAGTGACTGGCGCTCTACTGGGCGAAAATAATTAAATAATTTCCTGGAATTCAAGATGCAATGATTTCTTTCTTTTAATTGTCGAATACTGAAACCACCTATGACATTCTTTAGCGATAACAATATTTTCAAATTCTTTGGCGATAACAAGACTTTCAAATTAGCTGCTGTGGTACAAATACTGGATGCCACTATGGCACCATTTTCATTGAGAACAAAGAAGGCATCATTAGTGATTGTCTTTTGGTGAAAACACCACACTATACTGATTATCCATTTAAGGGCAGTAGGGATAACACGATTTTTAGGAAAATCGTCGTGGCAGACATACTGGTTGCATGACAGGCACCATTTCATTTAGTACCGACAATGTATCATAAGATGTCTATTGGTGTAAACGCCATGTTGACAGAGCTACTCATCTGGAGTGCAGTAGAGATAATATTTTCAAGATATTGCTTTCCATTTACAAGGAGCAGCAATAATACTATTTTCAAGATGGCCAGTGTGGCGGCCAAATTGGATGTCAGATCGGCACCATATTCATTTAACTAAAACTGGACATCACAGAAGACTTCTGGCGAAAACCCCACGTCAATACGACTTTCCGTTCAGTAAAGTAGCGATTACAAGATTTTCAACATGGCTGCAGTCGCAGGCATATTGGACGTCAAATCGGCACTATTTTGTTTATTTAGGACCAAGTCATGGCCATCTATTCAGAAGGAGTAGCAATACAAATATTTTCAAGAGGGCCGCAATGGCGGCCAACTGAACGTCAAATAGGCACCATTTTCATTAAGGACCAACTAGACATCATAAGAAGTCTTTTAGTGAGAGCACAATGTCGATGCGGCTAATCATTTCGGAGAAGTACTGATAACAAGATTTTCAAGATGGCCATCGTGCCAGTCATATTAGAAATCGGATCGGCACCATTTTCATGTACAACGAACTAGACACCGCAAGAAGTCTCTCGTGCAAACTCCATGCTGATATGACCATTCATTAAGGAGAAATAGTGATAACAAGATTTTTTAAGACAGCCACAGTGGCAGGCATACTGAACTAGGGCCAACTAGACATCACAAGAAGTCGATAGTGTTAACACTGTTTTCATGATGGTCGCCGTGGAATCAAATCGACAACATTTAGGACCAACCAGACATCATAAGAAGTCTTCCAAGCAAAACCCCATAGCAATATTTTTTTTCTTTTTCAGAAGGAATAGCGATAACAAAATTTTCAAGATTACTACTATGGCGGCCATATTGGACATTAGATCTGTGACAGTTTCATTTAGGACCAACTAAACATCATAGGAAGTCATTTAATGAAAACCCCTGCTGATAAGACCTTCCATTCAAAAGGAATAGCGATAATAATATTTCCAAAATGGCCATTCAGGCGGCCATATTGGCCATCAGACCAGGGCCATTTTCATTTAGGATAAACTATACATCACAAATAGTCTTCTGGTGAAAACCCCATGGCAATATGTCTTTCAGTTCAGGAGAAGAAACGACAATATTTTCCGGACTGCCGCTGTGGCGATCATATTGAACATCAGACCGATCCCATTTTTATTTAGGATCAACTAGATATCACAAAAAGTCTTTTAATGAAAACCACATGTTGATATGACCATCCATGTAGGAGAAGTAGCGATAACACGGTTTTCAAGATGGTCACTCTGGCTGCCATACTGGCTGTCCGAACGGCAACATTTTCATTTAGGGCTAACTTTACAAGGGACGAATGTGTGTGTAAAGTTTCATGTCAATCTTCTAAGCAGTTTAGGAGGAGTAGCTATAACAATCTTGTGCTAACGCCCATAAGTTCTCTGATCTGTGACCAGCATAGATAAAAACAACAACAAAAAACTAACATCAAATAATAGATATACTGGGGAGAATTAGTATCTGCTTCATACAAATAAGTCTCTGTAATACAAGACATATTGCTTTTTATCTCTGTACGTAGTTTGAGACTGACGCAAGGAATAGTTAGTCTAAAACTTTGCGTTTCAAACATAAAACATGTAGTCTTCATTAAAATTAACATAAGCTGACAATGGCACAATGGTGTTCTGTCACATTAACAGATGAATAACGTTTAGTAGAAAGAGCGATAATAAGATTTTCAAGATGGCTGCCATTGCGGCCATAATGGATGTCAGATCGGCCATATATTAACGTAGGACTAACTAGATGTCATAAGAAAACATAAAACCATCTTGTCGATATAAGCATCCATCGAGAAGGAGTAGCAATAACAAGATTTTCCAGCTGGCCATTATACGGCCATGCTGGATGTCTGAGCGCCATCATTTTCAGTTAAGCTCAGCTAGACCATGCGATGAATTAGTGTATAAAGTTTCATGATAATCTTTCAAAGAGTAAATGAGTAGCGATAACAAATTTGTGCTAACGGACGGATGACGGACGGCAGACAACAGACAATCCCATAAACTATGTATGTATGTTCGATAACCAGTAGAGCTAAAACTTAGACCGATGGTGCAAGTTACACTTGAATTTGGCTTGAATGTACCACTAGAAAGTGCTGATGATGAATCTCTTCAACACAAGACAGACAACTAATTTACACTGGAATTTAATTTGCTGCAGATATATGAAAGAGTGGCGGTCTATCATAGTAACATATGTAACAAAAATACGTCACAAACAAAACAGGAAATATGTAGTTTGATAATGAAGCAGGAAATTTACGGTGATATTAAAGCAGGATATTTACGGTGAATCACGTCACATCAGCCAGGTACAATACTTAACACTGTAGAATT
Organism: Megalonaias nervosa; assembly: GCA_016617855.1. Classification (NCBI taxonomy): domain Eukaryota; kingdom Metazoa; phylum Mollusca; class Bivalvia; order Unionida; family Unionidae; genus Megalonaias; species Megalonaias nervosa. The sequence continues at coordinate 20,543 of JAECUM010035147.1, forward strand.
ATTTGACAGTGACACGACAAGCAATTTCCAGTTTAACACCATAGATGGTTTCCTTTGACGTATCAAATATGCATTAATTGCAACTATCGTCCCTTTCTAAAAGCTTTACTGCTGATATAATCAGTACATCAAATGTACACTGTACAAGTTTTATCTTTTAATTTGCATACTTATGTAATTCCATATAGAAACCCACTTCGCATGGATACACATTTTAAACGCGTGTACTAGTCAGCGTGTGCAATTGTCTATTTATGCGCACATGTGCGTCTGGGTGTGTCAACAAAGCAAATGTTGCTACTTTTAACATGTTGCTGTATGGTGTATCACACATCATATGGAAATTCATTTGTATACTACTATATGAGAATTTATAAAGTTAAAATAAGCATATTTCGCTCAATAATATCGTACATACTTTAAATGAGGGAATAGTGCACAACTATGGAATGTCATTAAGCTGAACCAAATCTATCAATTATCGAAATTTAAATACACCAAGAACTGCTCAAGCTGATGCAATTACCAGTTAATTAAAGTTTCGGTTCACGACGTATTGATAGCTGCGAAAAATACATGAATTTGAGTAACAAAAATTAGAAGTGTTTTTACTACTTTGTCAACAGGTGGTAAAATAGGTCTCCTTGTTATAAAACAACCTATTAGTTATATTAAATAGAATTCGTAACCAGGTATATATAAATGATCATTAGAGAAATGTATGTATGTATGTATGTATGTATGTATGTATGTATGTATGTATGTATGTATCTATGTATGTATCTATGTACGTCAAACACGGCGTCAATAACGGCTGATAATAACTGTTGGCATTCCAAAACTTCTCAAATTGTCGTATTGGTGCACTTTCTCTTAAGATTATGTTTTTATCAGATGAAAGGAACAAAGCCGGACGTATCCATTTGTGTTTTAAATTCTCTTTGTAAGTCTAGATAGACTTGGCCATAGATTATCTGATCAACTCAATACCGCTGTTTTAACTTTGGAAGTGCAGACGACAACAGAGACCATACATAGGTCCACTTTTTGTTTCAGAACACATGAATAAGTTTTTATTTAGGAGAATATTTCTCCATTAACACAAATATGAATTAAAAAAAAAAAACGTGCTAATATTCAAATGAATAATTTATATTGGACCATTTCGGAACAACATATGCAATAATTTATATTCGACCGCTGCCGAATAAAATATACAATCATTTATATTGGACCATTGCAGAACAGCATTTACAATCATTTATATTAAAGCAGTACAAAACAATATAATCAGTTTTCCATAGTGGAAGACAAGTTAATGTTCTACACCAGGATCCTCCAAGTCATTCGAGTGATCGATGTTTGAGTTGTCAACGTTTTACTTAACGGCAAGGTACTTTTCACATCCAAAGCACATTTGTATTTTTCCAAAACTCATCTTTTTTTTTGTTCCCGAAGACATCGCGCTGAATCTCTCATGATCACGGGAACATCTTCATATCTAATTAAGGTCCCTTTCATATAATAGTAACAATTATAAATATGATGCCCTGTGAGTTCTGTATTACATATTTTTCCGTCACAAGATTGCAAATAAACGATTGCTAATCTAAACTATTTGAGTCACTGGTATGCACCGCCCGCATGCACTTGAGTTACACCAATATCCCCGAGTCTTTCGAAGAAAAGACGGCGAGTATGTATGTATGTATGTATATATGTATGTATGTATGTATGTATGTATGTATGTATGTATGTATGTATGTATGTATGCGTATATGTATAGTGTTTAATGACACATCACCACAATCCTGGCTATATTGTGCCAACTAATTTTAGGTATCAAACCAAAAGGGAAAAAAAGAACCCGACACAAACATAAAGCCGAAAGAGGGTACAATCCTTCAAAGACAGAAATCCAATTTTTTAAAATATAAACCGCACTCTTTAAAATGTCCAAGACACACACAAAAGAATGAAAGGTCAAATGTTCCACAATATCCAAAGCTCACGTCATTGTGTGTGAACTGCCGGTTGCGTTATATTCTCCATATATTGTGATAATTAAATTCTTCCGGAGTTGAGAATAAACCACGAATAGCCCTTTCACAATTGATTACAAATGGTCCGAATATCGCTCGAGTATTATACTGTTGTGTTTCTTCATCTATCGTGATAGATCTGCATGATCTAATAATGACTTATAACTTTCAGTTTTTTAAAGGCTAGAATAAGGCCCAGTACCCAAGTTGTTACTCCTACTCCCTCTCTCTCTCTCTCTCTCTCTCTCTTCTGGTGTCATAACAGGTGTGTGTGTGTGTGTGTGTGTGTGTGTGTGTGTGTGTGTGTCATTTGGATTTGTAACATAGCTTTAACAATTTTTTCTGTCATATCGCTATGATGTCTGCAGTGTGACAATTTATACTGATGTCTAGTACTGGGGCATCATGCCACAGACACATAGCATGATGTCCCACCCAGTCACATTATCCTGACACTAGGCCTACCAGTCCTAACATAACCTCTTACTGCTGAGTGCTCAGCGAGGCAGCTGTTAGTACTATTTTTATAATTTTTATTATGATCCGAAGCGGACGCTCTAACCACTAGGTCACCGAAGCGGTCTCATAACAGATTAAAACTGTTTTCCAAACCGAAAAGTAGTTATCTGCACTTCAAATTGTCTTGAGAAAAAAATGCAATATCGGTCCCAACATTTATGAAAGCGAAAGGTGCGTCTGCCGTCAGTCCTACGCTGATGTTGAGGGACGCCACTCTTTCCCACAAAATGTCATCTCCCCTGCCTCTGTCGACTTAAAAAATTGCCCATTCCATTCCAAAATATATACAATCTATATAGGATCAATGTGTGAATCAAGAAAGGGCATTTCCATTCCAAAAGAGAATATATTTACATTATGTAGCAATAAAAATCTTTAAAAAGATGCAGACGTTTTCTTTCTATGGCTTAATCAAACATAAGACACATTCTTTTAGGGTTGCCGGCCCTGTACAAAAACCACCAGCAGTACTAAGCAGGTTGTTACATTGAATAATGTATTTTTTTCCCCCACATTCCCATCGTAAAATGTCACCACTGACAATGAAATCTATAAAACGACCAGATAAGCTTAATAACGAAAATCTCATTATTAATATCTTCGAATGCAAGGCTCCTCGACAGATTTTATATTTGAAATCCATTTGGCCGTATATGATAAGCGAGAAAGGGATTCTCCCTTCCTGCAATGATGGGGCGATAAGACCAAAGAATAATGAAACCATTTCTTATGAAAGCACGACTTTATCAATTCCAAGATAGTGCTTTAGTCTTGGACTAAATTTACCATTTATCTTGGATTATCACAGCATAAACAGATCCGGCCCCTGAACGTCGTAATATTGATCATATACGAGTCTCAATCAAGCGCGATTATCACCGGGCGACCACATTGCTAGTTCTCCATTCTAATTACATACGATGGAGAGAGTGTGATAAAACCTCGTCCTATCACCGGCCTTTATCAGCCCATATCGGCGTTACCATCACTCCTAATGGATTAATTCAAACAAAATCTATCATTGTAGAAGCGGTTCTAATCACTTATCAGAGCCTTCATAAAGAAATGGAATATATAGGATGATGTTATCAAAAATCGCAGAATGGGTGAGCCTGCTTCAGCTAGATAAGACACACTTTCCCGAGCTCAATCACGTCTCTCCATAATTACAATTTGCAAATTGCATTTGTCTAGGACCAGAAAAATCTTCTCGTACTGATAGCAGAAATGAAGAGAGCCATTGTTTAAGGTTTTCATGTTTCGTAGTGTACGATACAGAAAAACACATTCTGCAGGATAAGTAATGACAAAAAGAATTCGTACAGTAACATACGTTCTCTCTTGGATATATATATATATATATATATATATATATATATATATATATATATATATATATATATATATATATATATATATATATATATAGATATGCACATATAACTCCCATTGTTTCGCATTTTCTCGCGAAATCAGAAGAATCTTCATATCTGAGTCAATCCTTCGAAAGTCGACATTGTCCCAAACTGATTATGCGCAAAGTTTTCCTCATTCAATCAGCTACTTTTTCCCCACACCCGAAATCATGCTCTAGCCGCCACAACCGAAACAAAACCGATCCAAACCAACTATTACGTTAATATTTGCGTGTATATAGTAATAAGACTTCAGCACCTCTACGTAAAGTATAGGGTGGAATTACACGTTAAAATGAACTTATTATAAACAACCTCTAATTTCATGAAATACATTTCATCCTGCTATTGTTTTTATTAGGAATAATTAGGCAAACTCAGAATTTGCTTTTCGGAGAAAAATGTTGCAACTGATATGATTTGACGCCTTGTATTGGCGGTATTATATGAGGAAAAATGAACACGAAGAACAAAAAAAAAAAAAAAAAAAAAACAAAAACAAACATAAGATACTGCAATAGTCGCTTTTTTCAATGATTTATCTTAGCTCCCATTTTGTTTACAACTCAACCGATTTCATACTTTTAGAAGCCGCAGTGGTTAGCGTTTTGGATTCTAACCAGAAGGCCACATATTCGAATCCTACCATTGGATCAGACGGGGTCAACTACCGTGTTGTGTCCGTGGTCAAGGCATTTTACTCCTATCGCCTCGGCACTTAGCCTATTTGTGTTGCTGTGCCGTAAAACAGACAAAACAAACCAATCTGCCAGCGTTGATATGCAAAACTCCCATGGTGTCGTAGTGTAGAGACCTTTTCTACAAATCTTTTTAAAATAATCCTTCTTGTTATGCGGTGTGGAGAAAAATACTAGCGACGCATGTGAATTGCAGCGACGACACGTTAAAATGAACAAACAACCCACCGTATTCTTAAATACTATCAATACACGAGACCTATTATTGCACCGTCAAACTCTCAAACGAAATGTGTCTTTTTCTCTGACGTCAAGCTACGTACTGATTTTTAAGGCCAGCCATTTCATTGATATCGGTTGACAAAAGTTGACTTTATGACGACTTAACTTTGCTGGTATGATGTAGTAACAAGCAGCCAGGTATCAGACCATCAAATCCGAAAGTTTCAAAAATCCTGAGGTATATTTCATTACATAATGTCCAACATATGACTTGCCATAGTATTTGTTAGCGCGCCGTTGACATTTGTCGTATTTTATAGTTTGACAGGTTATAAAGTCACGATCTGGTACAACCAGTCTATGGAACGTTAAAGGAGACCAGAAATCAGTGGAAATATGGAATAATAATAAAAGCACTATAGAGGAAAACCTTATTCTGAAGTATTATCTGCGACCATACTGCCAATATTTAAATATTGTCATATTTTCAAGGCGCTGAATTTCCGTGACCTCGTATGCAAAATTTCTGTGCCTATTCGATTACTTTCGTGATGTGACGTCATAGTAGCGACTCGAGCATCCCGACTGGCAGTTGCCAGCATAAAAGACAATGCCGTTTTGCGTTGCTTACGGGTGTAATGGCACATTAAGTAAAGGCTGTGGACAAAAAAATTTTTCTTTTCCAAAAGATAAAGACATAAAGAAAGTATGGATACATTATTGCAAACGAGTCGACTTCAAACACCATACAGCACTCTGTGCTGATTACATTTCTCAAAGGAATGTTACGAGAGGGATCCTGAAAAAATGGCCGCTCTAGGATACGCAAATGCTAGGCCTAGACTAAAAGTTGGCGCTGTTCCAGACATACCGTTGGATGTTTTAAATCCTGGGAAAAGTGTTAAACGTGTGAGTTACGAAAATAGGCAGAAGGCCGAGTAAGTGGCCACAAAACCACAGATCTTTTATCAACACCAGCAGTGCTATAAAAAAAATTTGATAGCCCGACACCCGGGGTCCCTCTAATTTTAGTTCAGGCCCATCCTGTATTCAAAGTGAGGTGCCCTTCGGGCTTGTCAAAAAAAAAATTGTTTGCCTGAGGAAATGAGTAAATGTATTTTCAAGATGTTGACATACATGCCATAACAAGCCACAATCTAAATCAAATCACCGCTGTCCTAGGTGAAATTGAGATCTGATTTTAATGAAATGGGAAGCTGTGCTAAAAATAAGATTCTAAACTCCTGACACGGTATGTTTCGAGAAAACACAATTTTCAGTAATCTTAAAAAAAAAAAAAAAATATTTAAAAAATGTTAAAATACAACAAAAAAAAAACAAAACAACAACCTTTTAGCCTATGCTGGTTACATGTAGTATGTATAAATGGTAATCTGTACTGATTGAAACTTATATAAAACTATCCCTTGGGCAGTTTAAATAGCGATTAAAAGTAAAGAGGTCAGGTATAAAATCAAAGTTTCACATTAACTGGCTTACAGTAGAAATTGGGGTGGGAGGGCGACAGTTGACCCCAACCCCTTGCCCCAATGTGCAAGCGCTCAAGGGACGCGCCATTTCTCCCTGTGATACGTCTTATAATCCCCCAGGACAAGCCCGTTTTTTCATATTCTGGTCAGCTGTGGCTAAACTGCAAAATAGCTGAAGTTTTGACTTAAGTACACAAGCAATAAAGCCAGTGTGACTAATTAACAGTTAATCCTTATCACTGTATTTATCTTGTGAAAAGGACTGCCGTTCGGACCATGTTCGACAGTGTGTGTATGTAAGCACCAGCAATTGATTGGCAAATAAACGATTCCCTATTTTGTTGTAGCTTACGACGCCTATAGGACTTCATTTTGACATTTCAAATCTGCAGTCACAAGTTACCGTACATGTGGCAACTGTTTTTCCCACGTTTTATGTCACACCTTATTTCCTTAGGTTTAAGTCTTAAGGCATGTAACACTGTTTACTGGATGAAAATATTTATTCTGAATTAGTTTTTTTTTGGGGGGGGGGCACATATATTGCATGGTATATTTTGTTTTATTCCTTCTTTTAATTTAATCATGGTAATTAAACTTTACATATACAGTGGAGGAATGTCAGGTGTTAACTGGCCGAGTTTCTTTGGCGGAAATGGAGATGCGATGTTGTTTGCAGAGAAAATTACACAGCATTCACAGTTGATTATTCATGTGATTTAAGCTAATTGGTGACAATTTTATTTTTGGAATTTTTTTTTTTTTTTACTATAGTACTGTCGTAGTGGTTTTAAAAAATCTGAAATGTACGTGAATAATGTTTAATCTTAACATTCTATTTATTGAAGAAAAGAACTGTCGTGTGATATTAATTATTTCGTCCAGTGCCGGATTTAGACATAGCGAGGCTGTAAGCTATGGGAAGCTGTAGAGGCCCTATTTGGTATAACATAAATTTGAGAGACCCCTCAAGATTGTGAGGCCCTAAGCTGTAGCTTGTTTAGCTTATGCCTAAATCTGGCACTGATTTCATCACAATATTCACAAGTGATAAAATAAGAATATGGCATCTCTGGATTGCATATGTTATATCTATTAATTTATGTATGGTTGGGTGTTGTTATTTTTCTGAGAAATGAAATTGACTGACATAATGTAATAATCGGGAGTTCTCTGCAAAAAATCGGGACATATTACTAGATTGGGAGGTAGGTGTAGAATATCCCCCAAATCGGGAGGTTTTTCTCCCGGCTTGAGAGTTGGCAGGTATGAACTGTCCGGTCTTGTGGAATTTCAGTCAGGGCTTGTGAGTTCATTCAAGTTACCAGCCCGGGGCCTGTGCCTAAAAAAAAATTTTCTTTGAGCACTGACCAGCACAGTACAATGACTATTATACCAGACGTGTATGTATTATCAGATTTGTCAATACGCTAACCGTAGCCTGCATGTAAAATACACTGTAATTGAACCATAAGAAGGAAGCTTCTTAATGTTTAAAGTAATTACTTATGATTTCTGCGTTGCAGATTTATTTGTGATGTTTTTTTTATATAAAAAAACTAATGCTTAAGTTATGACCTATGAAATCCGTTTTCAATGCCTTTTACTCGTCTCCGGTAATGGATATTGTTTCACACACAAAGTCGGTACCCGTTCTAGTCTCTTCGCCCAGAATTCAGTATTATCTCTCAGTGTTTCAGTGCTGGATGTATATTTTCAAAATATATGTCCTTAGGTGGTGTGTTGGGGGTAGGTAATGAATATGTCATTTACATATAATACGATTGAATCTCATCCTTCTTAAATGAATTTAATGCATTGTGGTAAATTTTTATTTTTTACATTGGGCACCACCACTTAATCCTTATCACATTTTTGCACAGCACACAATGTATAAGTATTTATTTTAAAATTACATTGCTTTTTTAAAATTCTTAACACACGGTTCAACAGATATAGTTATGAGCATCTCTCGGAAACAGATTCAACTTTTTAATGTGCAACCCAAATCTGGTCTCCTGTCTGTCTCGCTCGCCATGTTTCTGTTTCTATTCGAGGCTAGTATTGTGTCACGCGACCACGTGATCTTTCGGCTTATCAAAACTCGGAAAAACTCGGCAATTTACGGAATCGTGGTATCTTCCGCGCAATATAATCATTACCTGCCTACGATATGTAATTTATAAACATTACAGTCGAATTAAAATTTGTAGAGAATTACATACATAAAAGGAAAAAATTTTATTTCTGGTCTCCTTTAACCAATCGTTATTGTGATTGTTAATGGAGGTTACTCACATATTACCCCTCAAGATAGCCTATGTGCACTATTAACATTTATATTCCGTTTTCGATTTTTCTGCGTGAGCAAATCCTTTGTAAACAAAACTAATTAAGAAATCTCACATATCTGATTAAAATCTAATTCTCCGATAAAAATGATATCTGACGATGCGAGGTCATACTATGTTGACCTTTCGATTGACCAGTTTAGTATAGGTTTCCCATTTATGAAAGTGATAAACGTCATTCGGAACATTTCTAATGATAACTTTCCTTAACAACAATGCTACGCTTATTCCAATGGGCAAGAAATTAAGTGGACCGAGAATTTCTAAAGGTCGGTAGAACACGAACCTTTGTCGGTGCCTGTCAGGTCTACTTATTACATGTATATCTCGATCTTAATCTGATTGGAAATCTCCCAGTATACTCGCGCCATTTAGCGATAGACAAGAGAGATAGGCAAGTTCCATTAGTAACCGTCAGTGTATCGGCTGTATCTCGGAATCTTGGCAAAGAAAACTGGGAAGGTTTCACTTTTTGACATAAATAAATTCAAATGATATAAACTTGACCTTTTCTGTATGAAATGTAGTAAATCCTCGACAATGATGCTGAAGTATGTATGGAATCCTTAAAACATAAAATATCTGCTCAAATAATATTTTTCATATGATAAAAGACAGGAGGAGCTAAGTCATTGGGTCAGTTACAGAAGGAGTTAAGTCAGTGGTGAATTAGTGGGATGATGTTTCTATGTACAGGTCGGATATGATGCAGTTCTGCGGTTGCATAATGCCTGGACAGATCTGACTTCACGCTGTTTGTTTGAAATAATTATTACGCAGTCAAATGCACACCCAAATCAATGGGAGGGGGTATTCCGTTACTGCATATCTGGAATTATGCAATTGGAAGAGCCGTAGGAAAAGAATATATAGAATTGATGCTAACTAAGAGTATGTTTTTCTGGTAACGTTATGTGTTCCATAAATATCAAGGTTAGCTCTAGATCGTGTATATATATATGATCCCTGGTTTTTTAAGGAAAGTAAAGTCGCCAAATTAAGAACGAAACTACGAGGGCCCAATAATGCTGGGAATGTAAATCATTCCATTTTAGACTAGATGTGTAATTTGTATCAGACGAAGCATACACAACGAAAATACCTGTTCTATTCCGCGCCATGTTTACAAGCTATTGTGGGTAATTTTCAACAACGTATTATGGGTATGACTATTATTTATTTGTAAAAAATTTCGCTGATATAATGCTTTATCTAGATAAAACAGCACCAGGTTTACAGACAATACAGTACAGAAGTTAGCCACAATGCCTCGCCAAAATTATTGATTTGTCCAGGCATTTTACCGCGTTGGCAATGTTTGTTCTTATGTTTAATTTGGTGAAGTATTCTTTCATGTTTCATGATGCCTATATCGCTTCCTGAAAAAGACTATTAATAAACAGCTGTCGATGCTACTTTCGATATAAATTATAATGATGTAGTACATACAATATTTTCATACATGGTAATGACTGATAGAAATTCAAAACTTGTTGAATTAGATCCTTGCATTCAAATGATTCATGTTCAGTTGGCAATAAAACAAATAGACAAATGCGTACAATATCTCGACACCAACTGATGTAAAATAAAATGCCTAGTAATCTTGTCTGCAATCAGATCAAGACGTTTACACCACTGAATATTATAAATGCAGTTGGAAGGCAAAAGTGTGCTCCTGCACAGACGATATATAAAATCTGTCGCAAAGAATTTATTCAACTTAGATCTTTACAGCTTAAAAAATAGTATACATGATTTTGTCCACTTTTGTGCATCGACCTTTCGTGATAAGAAAATCCTTCCAGCGTGCAACCGTTGTTGTAGAAACAAAATGTGTTTATACGATTACTTGAGAACTGGGCCTATCAAGAATGTATTTTACCTACCTAAAAGAGGATTGTTTTTCTTTGGTTTAACGTTATTTTTCATCATATGACAGGCGATACATAGCGGCCAGTATATTTGATGGAGGAACAGGCCGTGAAGAACCACCGACCGACGGGAAGCTACTGGCGTGCTTCTTCACATAACCACATTGGTCGAGCCGAGACTCGAACCCACACGGGCTGAGGCGAGATATGTGAATGATCTGCAGAAAATAGCGCCTTAGACCACACAGCCACATTCAGCCCCACCAGAAATAGGATAATATCCCTTATGTAACAAGAAACATACAACAATCAGCTGACATGTTAAAATTCCTGAAAATGTTCAATCCAATTTGAGATAGTTTCATATTCAAAGCATGTTTTCTATTTTTTTTTTTAAACAAATGACAAAACAAAATATTTCACTAGAATGGGATATATGGTTTTGGAGAAGCAGACGTTTAAACTTTGAAAGAATAACATGTTTAAAATTGAATATAGTACTTTTATGCAACTCATACAAATTAAACCAGTCTTAAATTAAAGAAGAGCGTGTTGAAATCATTACATATCTCTTAGACAAACCCCATCGACCTTTAACCTTGATTATCACATTCTGGTTAATTGCCTAGGTGCATGTTCATTCCTCCCCTTTTTAATGTCCAGTTCTAAGTACTGATGATCTTACCAGAAATGGATATTCGTTTTTATATCCAAAAAGAACAGTTATAACATTGCTGTACTGAGACTTTCCATTTCCCAGTAGCGTGTAATAACTCTGAAGCTGACAAACAGTAAGCCCCATGAAAGCAACAACAATTTAGTCAGTACCAAAAATATTCTTTATGAACATTTTATTTCAAATAGCTATGAAAAAGGACAATATTACACTAAAAAGATAAAATGGAGACAAAAAGATTCGAACTGCACGACCAGTCGTACGTGTTTTCTGCTGCTATACATCCGCTGGAAGGATTCAAAAGTTACAAAATGAGTCTTTTTTTTTTTTTTTTAGCTGATATAGAATATAACCCTTGTTCTTCGCACTACTTTTGTGTTCGTAAAGCTTGTAATAAGTTTCAAAAAAATATCGGAAAGCGTACTGATGTTTATATACAGCCTATTTTTAACTGACATTGCAGCAATTAAACAATAAACGTGTGCTTTGCACTAGACCTTAGAAGGGTGAACAGTTAACAGTAGTTGCAATCCTATCACTCCGCTTGGTTCTAATGTAAATGTCCGTAAAACAATACACACACGGTTCCATTGCAGACGCAATAAGTTTCAATGTTTTGTTGTATTCTTGTAATTTGTAAAGTGGGCAGTTAACTAAAATACACTAGAAATACAGTAACGGAATTTAAATACAACTGGACAATTTTCTACAGCGCTGTGCCTGCGCTACTTTTGTTTCACGCAAGTGTACCATTCACCTTTTTCCTTTTCCATTTTAATACTGCTTACTCATAGACCGAGTACTGTATGTGCCTGGAACTCTATTGGCCTAAACTAATTCACAGGATTGTATGATACTCCCGTTTGGTTCTGCCGTGTATTTGGTACTAATTTCTGTTTCTGAGTTAACAAGTTCACATGATACCTGTAAGTGTATGACAAAATTCCTTAACATGATCTTTGGCCTTGAGCCTGATATCATGGACAGAAGATCACTGATCTCAGACAATGACTCGAGATGACCACATGCTAAGTTTATTTAGGTCTATAGGTAATGTTTTGTAAAACAAAAACGAAGTTATCTTAGTGAAATCATTCAATGCATTTTTCTGATATATTCACAAACTGGGTTAACTTATAAAAATCCATTCATACAGTAATATATTACTATGCTTACAGTTCGGATGAAAACCCCAAGCCGAGACCTTAAACGCTAAAATCAACGTCAGAGTGGTGACACTCACAGGTCTACGGTTATCTGTACATGCACAAGTCTGTGTTCATAAACTCAAAGAGGCACATAAATGTATAAAATGACCTCAGACTCGACCTCCAGGTCCATCAAATATGGTTTTTAAAAGTGTGGATATGTCGGTGGTCAGATATACACCACTTTCATTCTGAACCACATAAAACTTGCAGGAGTTATTTTAGTGAAAACCGATTGACAATGCCACTATTCATGAAAGATAATTAGACTTTCGATGGTGCCGTATAGGAGGTCTGATGAAAAACATTTTTTATTAGAACCAGCAACGTGTTGCTATAGTGTTTTAATAAAAAAATAAAAATACCCCCCCCAAAAAATGTTGATACGCGAGTTCAGTCAGGAAAGGAAGCTATTATAAAGCCATTTCAAGATTTTAGTTATAAAATATTTTGACACTGATACAATTAACTAAATTTAAAAACTTACTCAATATAGGTGACAACCGTACATTCAGAAAATTCAGACCCAGTAGGCATTACTATACACAAATGTGGACAATGCCGAGTTTTATAAACGTTACCTGGTAGAAGTGTTGTGCACCTGCACTGATGATAAAAAAATCTGTCGCTGAGAAGCAAAATTAAAACAAATTCAAGATGTCAAAAGAAAACATTACTTTGCATTCATCTGTGTAAAACACGCAACCAATATGGACAGCTGAGATGATGTCTCAATTAAATACTCGTAATCTGAGAACAGCAGAGATCAAGATCTGTCATTACATTCCCGTAATATGTGGACAGCAGAGATCAAGTTCCACCATTACATACTCGTGATCCAAGGAGTGCAGAGATCAATATCCGCCATTACATACTTTTAATCCTTGGACCATATAGATCAAGATCCACAATTACATATTAGCAATCCTTGGACAGCAATATATATATATATATATATATATATATATATATATATATATATATATATATATATATATATATATATATATATATTGTAAAGGTGCAAATTTCTGTCGATCTATGAAGAACACATTAAGTTGGACAGGTGAACGATTAATTACATTTATGGGGACTGGCGCGTGTTTAAATCGCCGTAATGCATTGATTGGCAAATGTCACTGTCATGGAAGCAGTGGTTCTTAATTAAGCCTTCGTTTATTTAACTGAAAAGGATAGGGGTTAACTTCCGATCTGTATGGAGAAATGTCAGTTTGAAATTTTCCAGGAATCAGTATTTGGTAATCTGAGGTTGTCAGGCGGACTACATTTTTGAGCGCCTTAACTATAATTCGGATTGGTTACGCTGAATAAGGGGGCGTGATTCCACATGAAAACTCTCGGTTTAAATGTGCCTATCGCAACACTTTTAATCAGTCGACACCATTTTCTGCAAGAGAAAACATAGGTAGAGGACTCAGGGTCGAAGTTAGAAGAAATTCACTCGTAATTAGGATCCAAGGGATTGGATGTCTGGAAAAATCTACGAACACAATTCTAGCGGTAAAAGCTTGAAGACACAAGGTATTTTGCGTCAGTCTCACGTAATTTCTTGATATCCATATGATGATTTGTTTAATTTATTTGCTTATATTTGCATGATTTATTTGGTTAGATTGGTAGATCAATTTTCTTGATATGAATACAACTGTGCGAGTTCATCGATATGAATCCGTACAATGATATTTTTTATATGAGTTTGATGAATCGTTTGAATGTATAGTCTTGTTTGTTATAGGTAAATATGTATTTAGAATTTCATGCCTTACTTTAGTGATATGAGTTACGAGAATCCGTGTAAATTCTCCGATTTAGATAATGTCACATATGATAAAGACTTGAGTGCATATTGACTGAAATTAACGTGTTAAACCATGTGAAATTAATGTGTTAAACCATGTAGTGAGGTTTCATATATGCTAGAGACTTGAATGTGTGTATTCGCCATTAATACCGTAGTTGAATCATGGAAGGAATTTCATTCATTCATTTGTGTAATTAAGTCGGGACCGGAACTGATGTCTCGGGGTGTTGTTACTGTAAGCCAGTTGGAATAGCCGTTAGGAAGTACATTAATCTTAGGGAACTAGGTTTGTTTATGGTCTGCCGTGTTTAGTTAGACCAGATGGCCGTTGGTATCTGTTTGAATTCCGATAGAACTTACCTGACATTGACGAGAGGAGAAAGTAATGATCTCTTCCCAGTAGGGTACCTAACAAAATACTCAGGTTGCCACTTTGTTTACTTTTGCAAGGTGAGATAGCTCCACGTGACGTACCACTGACGTATCCACGTGACGTATCTACGTGATGTATCCTCGTGATGTATCCAAGGGAAGTATCCACGTGACGTATCACGTACTTACAAAACCAAAGTGACCACACAAAGTTGGAGGCCGAAAGAGGCGGGACACCTGAGAATTTGGAAAAAGGGAAAAGTGGAAAGGACCCAGACTTACAGGCACAAGGAAGTCAAAGGAACAGTCGCAGCGAATTTGGAATGAACCAGAGCCATCAGGTTATGAATCTGTTCAAGGCAATGATTTCGATCTTTTCACTCGATCTGATGATGAATTAATTCTATCGCTTAACAGACCGGTTATTTGTAAAAGCACATTTGTATTTGAAATTCGTTGAATAACTTAAATCAAAAAGTTGTATCTTTCTAATGTAATGCATTATCATAAATGTTTATGAATTTTATTGTTTATGAATTGTTGATTAAATTTTATGGTTTGTACATGTACGGGGGCTCGTGTCATTCTGTTTTATATATCTGCTCAGATCTTTATCTAATCCATCTATAAGTTTCACACTTTATATTGATATTTAATCGTTCCGGGCAAATTACACCGTCGGCGATTACGAATATGTAATATAACTGCTTGTGTGTTAGTTTCAAATTCTCTTTTATTTTATTTTTATTTTCATTACATCTTATGTTAATTTTATTCACTGGATTTGACTTTTTCTCGGAAAATTCAGTTTTCTGTTTTGACCTGATTAAAACGCAGTAGTGTTGCTACATTATATTTTTAGCTGACCTAGTTCCTGACCTTGGTTCTGAATTCGTAAACACTGAGTGAAAATCATTGGTTGTAATCAAGGTCATTCTTGGCTTGCGTCAGCTCAGTTGTAAACAAACTTTTTTAAAATTCATTTCCAGTATGGGAATCATTGATTCTTAGCTAAGGCTATACTAGCCTACGTGCTAGCTGACATTATTTTACTGCGTGGTTCGGATTAAGTGATCACGTGACCCATTACGGGGTCTAAACTCCGTTTTAGTTAAATTGGTAAATAGGACTTACAGTTTGTGAATATAATCCAAAATTTGATCCTAAGAATGAAAACACAAGTCCTATCACTAATTAGTTCTATTAGAATCCAGGTTCGAATCTCGACGACATACAAATATGGAAGGCTATGACGTCAGATGTGGTCCAATGTACGAATATCAACAATTCCTCACTTGAATCAGTTTTTGTTTCCGAATAATTCCAGAATAAATTTCCATGAATATCTTTCAGAATTTTTTTTATAAAAAAGTCAACTTGTTGAGTTTCCAGGAGAATAAATTATTAAATCCAAAAATCAGATGAAAAACAAACAATCTGGCAACAAACAAAAAGAAACACCCTGTTCCTTCAATATGTTAAAACGACTCTCCCAGAAGAATATTAAGAATGCGTATTTAAACCCCAAAAACATCATTTCAAGTCTCGCGAGATGGGTCATGTGGTCTCTTACTACAAGAAATCCATCACGTACGCCAGTGTAACCCCACTTAAAAACCAAGAATAAAAAAAGCGTTGTTTACACATGGTGATCACGCAAGGAAAGTATGGCCCTGATACTGACCAATCATTTTAACTGCCTGTTTACATTCTTGCCAGCTCAAGACGAACTAGGTTAACTAAAAATAATTCTCATGTAACACTTTTACGTCTTAAATAAACAACATTTGCTAAAAGAAAATATCGAATTACTGAAAAAGAATTTCGAATCCTTTTAATAATCATTACAATAAAATGAAATGAAACAAAAATAAAATAAAAAAAGAATTTTAAAACTAACACACAAGCAATTTAATTACATATACGTAACAGTTGGCTTCACTCTTTTCTTTGTTACTTTGTACGAGCCTAGTCACGTAACAATACATACATATATATATACCATATATATATATATATATATATATATATATATATATATATATATATATATATATATATATATATATATATATATCCCCCATTACATATTCGTAATCTGTGGATAACAGAGGTCATGATCTGCTATTTACTCGTAATCTGCGAACAGCAGAGATCAAGATCTGCCATTACAGACAATATACATCAAGATCCGCCATTACATATTCATAATCTGTGGACAGCAGAGATTAAGTTCCGCCATTACATACTCATAATGCACGGTCAGCAGAGATCAGGATCCGCCATTACATACTCGTAATCCGTGAGCAGCACAAATCAAGATCTGCCATTACACGCTCGTAACCCAGCAATAGATCAATGTCTGCACTTTTCACATGTAATCATGAGAATGAACGGCGAAGACACAGACAAACACGGCAGTAAATGATTCGTTTGTCAATAGTTTGGAGCTAAGCTCCGATAGCGTTGAGTTCACATTCATGATATCATATTGTGAAGTCGTACGTAGAAGTAGATCTCGTCGGTTATAAATTTATGCTTCCCACCGAACAAAAGATGAATTGCTGAAAAACATTGAGAGGAGAGGTTGTTTCTTTTATTTCTAAGTCACATAACGTAACACAACGTTTCAGATTTTAAAAAAATGTTCATGGATAAGAACTCACAAGTCTTCGACTGTGTTTCTGTTGTGCAGTTGCTCCTTCTTCCTGTCTATTTTTCATCCTGGAGTTTATTAAAAATCTTGTACCATTTATACATCACAGGAGTTATGGACACAAGTCTTAACTCACCATGGGTCTCAAACTCAGACCACCCTGAGGGCCGCATGAGGGCATTTTCTATGGCCCAAGGGCCGCACTACCTTAATTTTCTCTCATGACACCTTGTGACGCCAATCATTTTGCGGTCCACAAGATACGGCTTGGCGGGCCGCATGCGACCCACGGGTCGCGTGTTTGAGACCCCAGTCTTAACACATTTTGCTGCTGAATAGATTTATTCATTTACCCATAAAACTTCTTTGTTTAATCTATGAAAACGTTTGGTGTATATCACACACTTGTTTCCATTCCTACGCTTAAATAACAGTCACATTTGCTTCTTTTCAGTATTGTAAAATCTTTGTTGGGTGATTATATAATGTATATAACACCACAATACAATTATGTTGACGCCAGCAAGATAACAATTAATCTGCATGATAAGAAAATATACTATTATGGTAAACAAATAATATATTACAATATCATCTTTTGAAATCCCCAAAGAATACATCTCGAAAATTTCTGGTCATGGTGAATGAACAAATAAATATTTAGGTATTTATGATTTTTTTTCAAGCAAACAAGAATGCTTACCATGCAATATAAAAGAGAAAACGAGCTTTATCAAACTCTTCCGCAATGTGAAAGATTCGCTGACAACTACACAGAAAACTCCATCATCGAAGAAAGCACACAAATGTAGTCAATTTATACCCACTGTGCAACGCGCTGATGTGAAGCCATGAACCACTCCAGCAGTGCAGTTTAGCTGGGCTGTGGGGGATGGGGTGGGCAGAAACAGGAGTTTCCAAAGTAACCGTTAAAGACTCACGGTACTAATTCAGTTCACATAGTAAACCTAAGCAAGCACCATGATACTAAAAATTCAATATCTTTAAAATAATGAACGATAATGATCAAACCTGTATTTATCAGTATAGATCTATCCTTGACGACAGCTTCTGTGTAGAGAAATCTATATGAGCCGTGGCATTTTTGGATTATAAGTGTTTGAAATACATGTTTTCAATTATGTACCAAAGAGTCGGGTGCTAGTATCAGTTCACATTACTTACTCATGCCATCCAAATCGCACAGTCCACATTTCCCTTACCAATCAGAACATCATTCCGCCATTCGGTCTGGTCAAAAAATAACCCCGGATGTAGGTTTAGGAAAACAAAAATTTGATGGCTTTGGTGATTAGCATCAGCCGGAGTGCACCACATATGTTGCGACAGAATAGGCCCACAATGTTGTTTGTGTTTTTGTCTCCTTCCGACGCTGACGCAACATTGTGCCATGTGAACACAAGTAATTTCGAAACTAGTATTCAATGACGGCAATTACATCAGAGGTTTCTTCTTGACGTAAAAGACACAGAATGTTCTGACTGTTCTCTTGCTTGCTCAAATGATCCAAATCTCAAGACCTACATTTTCATGGACATCAGAGGTCAAACGATACAAGCAATCTATAAATAGAAAATGCGAATGCTAATTCGATTGCATTCGAATAAGTAGACCGCAATATTTGTCGATTGTGTGACTAAGCACTGCTGCATGGGAGAGTCGAATATGTCCAATACTGGATAATCGGCTCATATTTTCACTTATTAAATTTACAAATTATATTCCGATTGTTACGTCCAAGAAGAAAATTGTTCTAGTTATCGATTCCAGGAAGGCAGACTTCGAAACAAGATCGTTTAACTATGGAAGCCCCTATGCAAAGGGACTACTCTATACCACTACCTCGCGATTTTGGCGAATTACACGTTTACAAGAGGGGATACGCTTGGCCTCCAATCCCAACATAACTCCTAAAATCTAACATAGGGTGGGGAAGGTTTAGAGGCAACTCGGACTTTGCAAGCTTTTGTCCGGTTACAATATTTATAGCAATTCATACCTAGACGGATATGGAAGTGTTTTGCGGTCACTGGATGTTACGCAATAATTGAATGATGGATCCCACTCCCAGCCAAAGGGTCGACTGAATTGATAATCAGACATTCAATACTGAACATCCCCCCCCCCAAAAAAACCCCAGAACAAGAACAAAACAAGCAAAACAAAAGATCAGAGGTTTCAAACTGCAAGGCGAACGTTGCAGTTGTCATCAATATATTTCTTCGAAATTCCTAAGCATCGCTCTTAAACAAGGAACAAATTCATCATGCAACTCAGATTGGTGTAAGAAATATCAATAATACACAATGAAACCAGTCTACAGGGAACACTGTAGCAGTCACACAGTTTTGTTCATTGTAGACTGTAGTCCTTTATATAAAGGTTACTGTTGCAGTGAGATAAAGAAAAGGGGGTTTATGAAGGTTGGACTTGTTCAAACTTCCTTTAAATTGAGGTCTATGTTACTATACATTGCGGGGTGCATTTTTGTGTTATGCTATACATTGCTGAGTGCGCTTTTGTGTTTCGCTGTACAATGCTGGCGCATTTTTGTGTGTTGGGTTGAAATATTTTCTTTCAATAAGCTACTGTTTATCTGTGGACTCGGCAAATGTTTCTTTAAATAAATAAAATATCTGAGATCATACATTTTTATTTGTTTGTGGTTAAGATGTGTATTACACATGACTTCAACAACAAGACGCAAGAGATTTAATAGCATCCTGGTTTAATTTATTTTTATTTATTATTAATTTATTATTATGTAGGATGCATATTAGTGAGGTATGGAAGGTTCTCAGAAACACTACTTTCGCTGTTACATATGTGGCAAACACAATAATCAATCTATTGCTGTAATAAAGTTTGATACGTAACAAATATTAATTTTCAGGTATCTATTTCTGGTAAGATAAAAAGAGAATTGAAAAGAAAGTGATTGGACAATGTCTATAAAAAAAACTCCCACGGCATACATAGAGACATTAATTATTCTTTCTTATAAGAAGAATTCAGATAGGTATACGGTTCACCTGATCGTCTGCCACATTCGGATAGCACTTGCACTTCATGTAATTGCAAAAAGTGTGATGGTGGTACAGATTGGCTGAATTCAAACTGAAGTGGATAACTGCAGATTTTTAGTTTGTGCTTCATAAGATTCAGAGAAGTAAACATTTGTTCTTGTTTTTAAATATAGAGATAAACTTTTGGCTAAATTAGGTTCACGCTCTTCGTTGAAATGGTGATATAACCTCATGTTTATATTTGAACAGATTTAGTTTATATCACATGCATTTTATGCAAGTATTAAATTTGGTAATTTGTCAGTATAGGGCAATTCGTCGATACTTAAAATTCGTGGATGGGAAACTAATGTGGATGGGGTCATATTGTCTTTGCTGATGGATAATTGTTTGTCCTATCTGTTAATTCGTAGTTTCCTGTAACAATAAAATCCACAAAAACTGGTGTCGCATGAAAACTAGCGAAATCACAGTATTTTCCTACCACTTATTTTCGTGAAAGTACGTTTTGTGGGCTTATTCGGAAATGTTAGAACTTTCAACCACCGGGTATATAACCACGTGTGCTTTTAGAAATCTTCTTGCATAAGTAATCGCAAGAGATTTGATTTTCCGTTTGAAAGTGCGACTCCGCACCACCACCACCCATTTTTTGTTCAAAGTTAAGTATAACATATATTGCAGGGATGCATTAAGTGGTAAGATTTTATGTGACAGAGATGTATTTATAACTGCGAAAAATGATTTCGCATTTGAGACTCCTCGAGAAATTATGCGAGACTAAAATCTCACGCAAAATGTATGTGAAGTCACAGCGATCAAGCAGTTTGTACGCGCCAGAGATACACAGAAATAAGGGTTCGCTTCGTGAGCTTATTGACTTACACGAAAGCGCTGTTAAATATAATGGGTTAACTTTCTTGAATACGTGTTCTCTGGGGACAGGGTGAATAGTTGGATATCTAGAGTAACATATGTTCGTGTCTCTTATCACTCGAGATATAACCTTTATCACTAGTCATGTACCAGGGCCCCGTATGTTTGGCCGATACTTTTCAAATTACACCGATAAGAAATCTAGTCTTAAGAAACATTCCACTGGGAATCGGGACATACTGTTTTAAAACATCCGTCAAGGCTTCATCAAGATAACTACGTGATAAAAATTTAGGTCTCTGTATTCATAACTGACCCGAACAACAAACAAAATCCACAACCAAAACCTATACAAGAACAAGCTGATGATAGCCGTATCTGATATCAGGGTTAGATACCAAGTCCGACCCCGTCGCCAGGGGCGATAGAGAGCGAATCTGAAAGTTTTGATAAACATCTATCAAATGATCAAAGAAAAGCCATTTGACTTCTACAATTCGATAAAAGTAAAATAAGAGCATAATGTATTTATGAAAATGTATTCAACCGTAACAATATTAATGTGTCCTGTTGATACATATAATCGACATTTCAGGGTGGTATGTTATATCAAAATGAATATAGAATGTTATCTTATCTTTTTGCAAGCAGATGATATCATGCCCTTGGCAGGTGTTTGGCCTACTTTGAGACATTTTCAACCAGTGAATGACAGAGAAATAGTAATTCACATAACCTATCTACAAAAGGAAAAAAACATTAAACTATCATATTCGAAATATATTTCTCGTCGCACGCGTACATTACATATTCTGCTGAATATCAACCAATCAATATAATAGCAGGTGCTGCTAAACATCAGTCAGTATAATAACAAGTACTGCACCATTGTTCTTTTGTGACGCTACCGTTTAATAATGAACAGATTATTTTTTAATTTTATCATCGACGCCATTCTTGGATATATCTATCAGAAATCAACATTATCGCATATAAGCACTCAAATCTTAACACTATGTCCCTCTAACTTCCGGTATCAACATAATCAGGAAATTGCGCCTTTTCTCAGCTTTTGGTAAAGCACTAAACATTTATTTCCCAATTTTCTAAACTTTATTTCAAATAAATTGGAAATTAATGAGTTTAGAACTTGACTGCAAGACGGATTATAAGGTCCGAGTAAGCTGAATGTTTTCACCTACCAGAAATGTGACTTTGACATTTAATGTATTATTATGAATATTAGTACATTAGTGATCTTTTAAACTAGAATTTGAAGTTATCTACTTCAACTGCAAGACTGACTCCTGAGTTGACTTAGGAAAAGCACTGTAACGCAATACAATTCCTCTCAAAATCGATAACTAAAATACAATTTTTACTTGGATCCCAAGGAGGTGGAGCAGAATAGTTTTGAGCAGAACAAACTGACTTGTACTATAACACTATATAAACAGACTCTCCAGCTGACCACCTGGAATACGCAAACCATATTTATCTCACCAACATCTTGGGGGTTAGTGGTGGAGTTTCTCACACTTTACATCGTCCGGTATTCGCCCATGAATGCCCAATTTTACTTACGTTTAATGAAACCTATGTTTACGAGAAACATTAAAATTACGCATTACGGAGACTGAAAAAGTTAAACAATATAGTCGACTGACCATAAAATTTATGAAGTATCCATGGTTAAATATTTGCCGAAATAGACTTGATTTTGGTGTTTTACGGCGCAGCAACAAAGGAGGTTATTTAGTTCTGAGGTCATTGGAATTAAGTACCTTACCCAATGAAATTAAGTACCTTGCCCAACGAAACACAAATAAGGTAGCCGACTCGAGCTAAGCAGAGGGTATAACTTGAACCCGCACCCTTTCGGTCAGGATTCCGGTACAAAAACCTCTTAATCGCTGCTGCTCCCACCCAAAAACAGCCGATAAAGTCTGCATTTTCTTACGAAAATTAAAACTGTCATTAGATGGCATTGTTAACAACACTGTTAACGTAAGCTGTTTCAGCCTGGTCAACTTTATTTTTGGTTAACGGCATAATTTGTTCGTTTCATCTTGACAAACAATTTAAAAAAATCAATATAAAGTACGCTGAATCAAGTAGTAAACCGTCGATAAATAGAGGATCTCAAATGGGTAATGATTTAATATTGAATTTATGAAACGAGTTGAATAATGTCCAGCTTTTGCGAGCCTTGGCGAGCGAAAGCGGACATTATTCAACGAGTTTCATAAATTTAATATTAAATCGTTACCCATTTGAGATTCTTTTTATCACATAGTTTTCATTTCAGTGGAAATAATTTAGATAGAAAGAAGAACGAATAATTTCGTTCATTCTGACAGACGGTGCACCTTTCATTTGTTGTGCATAAAATATAGTCCCAAACAAAGCTGAACTGGTAAAAGTAGATTGTACTGTTTTACAAACTATAAATCAAAGAAAAAGCTTCCATCCGAATAAAAAGAATATTTTATAACGACAAAATCATTTTTCAAAACAGAATGATCAATGCGATGTGATGCTGCCACATTGTTTGATACGATACACAGTACAGTAGGCCTACAGTAGATGTTTACCCTAAAATGTCACTTTCAGAACTAAACGTTACATTGTTGCGATCTTCATGTGAAATAGGATTACTGGATGCAAAAATTCCCACATTAACTGCAATGCATTTGTGACCGGATATTTGCAGTATTTGATTTGGAACAATAGACTGTACAGAAGACGTCAATAAATTTATTTTCGTGTCGGATTTACATCCCATATATACTACGTAAAGATGCTGTGGTTGGATAAAGTTCTGTCAGTTAGGAGACCCATTTATGTCCAGATTCTTCTGTGAACAGAGGTGAGTTTAGTTACTTCTTTAAGTTAACATTTTAACCACGCTTGTATATACGGTGGATTCTATATATATGTTACAGATATACCGCCCCCCCCCCCCGCTATCAAATAAGCAATACCCTTAGTTTTACTTCTTATTGTTGTTCTTGTCTTGTAGTTTTACGCCATTTTTCTTAGGATGATATTGTTAAACATGACATAACAAACCCATGTGGGGGTAACATATCCATATTCAGACAGCCGAGATAATTTTTCCTCAATTTCCTTTCGCGAGTCCAGTTAAAAAATGGCCGCCAAAAAAATGTTCATTCAAAACAATACATTCCAGAAGGCGGGGTTAAAAACGTTTTCCCAGGATCCCAGCCAATCAGTAAAGAGGATAGTGCACAATAATTTCATGGGCTTATTTGGACCAATCAGAATCACATAAAGTGACATGTTCACACGTATAATATAAAAAATATGAAACTGCACACACTGTAGGCGAAGTGTACCGACTATGTGATAAAATATTGGTTCTACTCAACAGCGTATTGAAAAGACTGCGAAGAAAAAATAACATTTCTGTAATTTAACTGGGCTGTGGATTCTGCCAGGGGAAAAAGAAATATTTGAATGCACTAGACACACAAGCCAAGCAAAAAACGCCACCTATGCAACAGTTGGCAAGTTCCGATTTCCTCTGACCTTTCCCCATTCAAATTTTTGGACAATTATGTTGGGGTGGAAGGTTTTAGATATCTCGGAAGACATGTTGTAGGAGAAAGCTTCCCACCTAACACGGGCTGAAACTCGCATTTCCACCCCAACACATCTTCGCTAGCCAAGTGACATACGTCCACTTGTTCACACTGACTCTTGGCATGTGTAGCTAGCCGAAAGGATACTTTGAGCAAGCGCCCCCTCACGGATGCAAGAGTTGCTGATTGTAGCAAGAGGAATCGATTTTTTGTTATGTATTAAATATGGCAACTTCTCTGATCTTCACATTCATCGACTCAGAAGAAAAGCTTGTGTGATAATGGTTAAAATTGGAGAATGTTATATGCAAGATGTGTCGTTGTCTATGGATGCAGCCAGGATTATTCCTATCTTCTAAACTATATTTAACGAGAAACAGTTTCTTTCAGCTGCATCCAATCAGATAGCAGGTCTGTTCCGATTAGTTTACACACGCCAAGGGTCTGTGTAGAGCGAAGCATAATTGTCCAAGTATCGAAAACAGGGTGGGATATGTAAGAGTAAACTCGGACTATAGTCGGACTGAAGCGCCCAAAGGCCGTTACGTTCTTAAAGACTGACGGAACTATTTCAGTTCCCATAGTGAACCTGTGCAAACACCATGATATTAAAAATTCAATAACTTAAAATTTCTGAATGTTCATGATCAAACCTATATGTATCAGTATTGATGAAACCTGGATGTCAGCTTCTGTGTAGAGAAAAGGATATAAGCCGCGGCATTTTCTGGGCCTACATGTGTCTGAAACATGTGCTTGCAATTCCGCACCAAAAAGTCAGGTGCTAATTTCAGTTTCAGTAATGAGTGTTCCAAACTCAAGACTGTTAAAGGATTGAAATTCCATCAATAAAACAATGTCTCTATTTTTTTTTTTTTTTTTCATTTACAACTAGCATAAGCTCTCAAAAGATTCCTTTTCCTAAAAAAGAACTTACATTATTAACCAATGTTGGCCAGCCAAACCCATATATACTCTATTTTATGTTCACAAATTTTCCCATACAATTAGTACCGTGTGTCCTATATTAAACAAACCCTATTGGCGCGTTGCATGATGGGATTGAAGGGGAGAGGAGGCGAGAAGCTACGCAGTTGAAAATACCAAGTTTAGGGTGTTCAAAGCTGAAACTAAATTGCACAGGGTCTCATTCTGTACTTAAAAAATATTTCAACAAATCTGAGGAGAAATTCTGCTACAAATTTTGTGGTGTTCCTTAAAAATGCAACCCATCTTTTGACTTGACAGTTCATGTCGAAACTGTCATAATTTCATTATCCAAAGGTACCGCCATTAAAAATTTTTATTATGCTTAATGAATGAGAAAATCATACAAAAATATCAGTCTTACCCATGTTGTACTGATGACGTGTGACTATATTGCAGGGCAACTGGTACTGCTCAGTCGATTTAACGGAAGGAAAAGTTCCAAAGACTGCAAAATTCCATTTCAGATGGAACTATTTCATCATCATATATAAACAAGGCTTTTTGGAAGGTCGGCATGACAAAATGACTTTATTTCATTTGCCTCAAAATGACAAAACTTGTATGTGCCAAAGTGCCGCTAAGCACTAAAAAGAAAACAAAAAGGCAGATCCATTCAAACATCAGAAGTGCACCATGAATAAAACAGTGGTTCCAATTTTTTATTTTAGGTTTGCTGTTGAAATTTCTTTCCCACTCAATTATCTTAATATCTGACGCGAGAATGACCATACGGACACATATAACCCTCGCCAAAACCAAAACGTATCCCCAAACCAGAGTTTATTTCTTTAACTCAGTGGTATCATCTGCATCTTTTAAAGGGCGTCTAAAGCAACATCTAACTGTTTTTAAAATACTGACGTGTGTGACGTACAAGGACACGTCGTTAACTTACCATATACTTCAATTAAAAGACGGAAAACATCCACTTTAACACACCAGCGTATGTAATGCAATTTCTGATTGGATGAATTGCGAAACACAGCAGGGCAATCCCAGCATCTATGTAACCGTTGCTCTTACACATACAAACACGTTTTCATTTGTGACGTCAAATATTTACCCATACGTCTTACACCCAGAAACGGAAAACCATCGCAACAGACAACATAAAAAGTGTTCGAATTTGAATTCATTTTAAAGGAAATAAATTAAATAACTATATTAAAAGTTCAATGAATAACAAACAAAAAAAAAAATCCCCCCCCCAAAAAAAACTTGACAGCTGTTTCTAAATAAAATGAGTGCCATGGAGATTAAATCTTGCCGGAATAAGTTTATAAATGTTTAGGGGGCGCTTCACAGATATTATGAACTTCTGAGAGAGAGAGAGAGAGAGAGAGAGAGAGAGAGAGAGAGAGAGAGAGAGAGAGAGAGTGAAATGTTTTGCATTTTCAACATGCATAATGGAGAGAATGTTGGCATACCTCTATGTTACTTTCATGCGATGTGGCTCAAATTTCACTGCATATTGTACATATGGAAACTGCACATGATCTAAGCATACAGCTGACCAAAATGACTACTCCCGTGTGTTAAAAAAAAAATCAGCCTGAATTAGTGTTAAATACACTATCTTCAGCAGTTATGAAAATAGGGAAATTTAATTTTGCCAGACTAGACAGTACCAGTTTCTGAAAGTGCAATAATTGAATTACCAAATATATAAAATGTAAAAAAGAAAAAAATAATCGACTCTTTTTTTTACAATTTACTTCTGGAATCCAGGAAGTGAAAATGACCAAGCGGAGCTAGCTGATTTTTGACAGGTGCACATTTAAATCAATTCGATACCCCTAAATACACCCATGAACCAAAAATCAACATAAAGGGAATTAAAAGTACATTAACGATACCTAAGATATACAAGGTCATTTTTAAACAGGCAGTAAAACCAGCGAGGAAAATCTGGAAAATTCTTTTTCTTTAAATTTTAACCATATGGAAAATACGAAACTGCAGAGCGCCACCTTAATGAATAAACAATATGAAGTAAAGGCCGCAATAGTATGATTCAGTCTGCTAAACTGACATATGAATGGTGTAGTAAAATCCACGATGAACCATCATAAATTTTAACGCAACTATGACGTTATAAGTCTCCCATTTGACGTGATGCCACAGTGAATTATATATTTTGCTATTTTAAGACAAAATTTCCAAAGGATTTAGCATGGTACTAATAGTTTTTCTTTGAGAACTTCAGAACGTTAATGGTGGTTTTACTGTTATGAAATATCCGCTGACACGCTCCATTGACGCATCGACGGCCAGTAAAACACAATTTGAAACGGATTAAACATCCAGTAACATCATCATATGCAAGGCTAATTACATCCTGATTTTGCATTTTTGATGAAGAATTATCAAGCGTAAGAACATCGCATTCGAACTTAATTTGTCTGAGAGAGAGAGAGAGAGAGAGAGAGAGAGAGGAATTCGGTAGATTCGTGACTTTCGAAAAGATTGGGCTGCAATAGTTGCAGTATATTATCTTTTAGACAAGACCTACATCTTGGTGTTATCTTATCCCTGAAATTATCTAACTCCTCCTATCTGCGAATTATCTTCATCAAGGGGGTTTCAAGACCTGTTAAAATGAGTCAGTATGCAGCTTATCCTAGGCGTTTACCTCTGGCAACCAAAGATAAGAACCGCGAGCTTATATTGTAGATACCTAGGATAGATTCCAAGTTTGATACAAATACGGCTCTGAAAACTTGAGAATTAAAATAAAATAGAACAGCCGAAATTGTTAAATATCGATGCTACTTTATATAGAGGCTCAAGAAAGGCAACAGTCACAGAACGCATCCATCGTTTTACCATGTAATAATAAACTGTTCCGCAAAACAGCCTCACGTGCCAAACAGTGCAGTCAAGGACAGCATAAGATAATTTTGTCAATGAAAGTTTGCGCCAAGCATCTGTTGTGACGCCAACGCCGCCAACTTTGAAGTGAGATTTTTGTTTCACCATCTTCTCGGGCAAGAGAACTAAATGTGAATATCAACAGACTTGCAATATGCCTTGGTTGGGGTGGGGTGGGGATTTTATTATGCACTGGGTATGACGAGAGAGAGAGAGAGAGGGAGAGAGAGAGAGAGAGAGAGATTATTGCACCCCTTCCCCTTTTCAAGTGAATATAAGTCCCAACTTACTTAATTAGAAACTGTATTTACATAAATAGCGATGCAAAATTATCTTTACAACAAAGGACACCAGCATAAAACAGGACGAAAGTTGCCTATTCAAGTTAAATTCAATATACGATAAGTCATAGTGCTGAGACAATACCCCCCCCCCAATATAAATCATGCTTGTCAATTCCAAATTATTCTTATAGTAAGGCAAGAAGCGAAGACATAAAAGAATCGTGCAACGCACAATGCATATGTACATAGTGCATACAGTTAACATGCTGATGAACTGATGCACCGTTCATATAATTTTGATGTATGTATGTATGCACACACACACACACACACACACACACACACACACACACACACACAATGTCAAACGGTTGATCATCAATATAATTTAAGACATACATACATACATACATACATACATACATACATACATGCCTGCCTGCCTGCTTGCCTGCCTACCTATCTACCTACCTACCTATAAAAGGCAAAAATGATTGATCATTAATATAATATGTACTGCGTATTAGTTTATTCTATCAACATGTTAACTGTATGCACTATGTTTAGGGTAGATCTATTTGTGCTAATTAAAATCTTCGATTATGTATGTCGCGTACTCTGGCGGAAATCTACAAAATACATCTAGCGTACAACATATAATGCGAAGAGTGTTTAATGAACGTACAGTGTCCCTTTGCAAACGTATTTTAATAGTTCAGACGGAATTGAAATGTTTATTTGTATAACACCTTAACAAAAATTACCTTTTCTAAAAAAAAAATAAATACACGGATTTTACTGCGAAGTGTAGCTTGTAAACAGACGAGCTGATTTGAATAAGCGATCTTTCAAAGTACTTCACTATTAAACTGGCATTATTGGCGAAGGTGAAAACTCTACCTCTCTTACAGTATCTCGGCTTTCAATTATTAATCGTTCAGTCCAAATCAATTAAAAATTTTCCTTTTTGCTACACAATGACTTTTTATGGTTTTCTTCTTTTTAATTAAAGCATTGTATCAGAGAAACTGTTTATCTTCTTCGTGAATGTCTTAAATTACAATGTAAATTTTAATGGCATATCCTTAAATTCCTGAATAAACGTATAGAGGATCGGAAGCAAGAATATTGGTTTGAATATCAGTTCAAATCTGACATTCTTCAGTTGGGTTTTTTTTTATGTTACCGTGAATGCAAATGTAGCTACCGCTTTGATGATTGCTTCAATTAAGTGATACATACGAAACCATGAGCACTAGCAACTATCTCCAACTAATCGAGTGTTGGTGAACTCATTATTTTTATGCGGCAAGTTAAAACTTTCCAAATAAAGTAGGCTTTGACTCCAGTTTAAATCATCACCTTCATAATATTTTTATAAAAATATCTTTTCCCAAAATCCATTTTCTTCATAAAATAGTTACAGGTTCATATAGATTTGATTTTTCAATGTAATACTACTACTACTACTACTACTAATAATAATAATAATAGAAAAAATAAAATCTTGCCATGATTTTAAATGCCAATTATACTGAACTAACGTTTTCTATATCAAATTTTCACAACTGCATGAATCATCGTTTCATTATTTCATTGTCTTTATTATGCATTGAAATGTACATGTACCAATCATCGAATTAGAGTAAACCCACATCTGAACGCATCTCTGATGGGATGATTTTAAAGTATATCTATATTTTAATTCTTTCCTATGCACTCTCCTGAATTATACCAATCGATACATCTGAGCCGCAGAAACAAACAAGCCATTAACTCGCACTTTCAAATGTCACCCTCTTCTGCACTGACACTTTACGCTACTCGGCTAGTGTTAACTTTTCGATCGGCAAAGCATGTCTCTAAATTCTAAACGAATGACCACATATCTCATTAAAAAGAAAATAAAATGATGTACTTACTTTTAATTGGCTTTGGGTTTGACTGTTTCCTTCTCGACATAGTCCTTGTAGTTTCACACTTTCTTAAACTCCCCGGTCCTTCGCTCGTGACATGTACATTGCGCAGTCAACCCATGACCTTGCTTAACTTCAATGCGCGGTGACCTCTGAGAGGTTACATCTCGACAATGTAAATAACTGAAAGACGTTGAGTGTAGATCCAACATTGGAAAATGCTATAAAATCATATATAAAGTTTTATAGACAGATAGCCTCGGCACATCTATTGTTTAGAACGTCACAACTGAATGAGCTGAACAGCTTTGGCGCAGAGAGATCATGTATTCCCTTCAATACGCATAAGCGGCGTTATCTCTCAACTTATCAGCTGATATTATCTTATCTGGGAGCTGATCAGGGACCATTCATCACTATTTATCTGCAGTATCAAGGGGTGCGTCAGTCTGTTCGATGTGGGATTAAAACCTTTGGCAATCTTTCTCTATAAATACCTTGCTATAAGTGGAATATCAAATCGTGGAGCACAAGATATCGACAGGCATTGACGATATAGATTAGTTCCAGTTCTATAGTTTTGAAAATTATATAAGGTTTAACAGCTTGATGCTCTACTAAAAACAAACGACCCCATTCAAATAGACACGTAATGCACGCTATCCTTGAATGAGACCGGTTTTGATCAAAATATGGCAATTGATTAAAGATATTTCTGTTATTAATTATTGATACAAGACGATTGCTTTTTACGTCTAGGTTTGTGGGTAGGCAGGCAGATTGGGAAGCCGATTACACTGGTATAAAGGTAGTTATGTGGATAAAACGGTAGATAAGGATAGGTGACGATACAAAAAGCAAATTCGAAATTTTATGTTGATGTAGCATCCAAACTTATGGAGTAAACTGAGATGTTTGTTTTTCAAAGGCACTTCTTTTCATTTGGGTGAAATTTATCTTTTAATATGTGTTTAATTTTGTTAGATTTATCTTTATAAAATGTATTAATTTTGTTGGATGGATTTATCTTTTGTTAATATGTGTTTCATTTTGTTGGAAACAAAGAAGGGTTTATTTGGTACTAAAGTATATATGAGAAACTCTATCTCGACGGGGTAAATTTATATTGATGTGCACAAAACGCAGCAACATGTGATCCAGTTTACCATGACAGCACATATCCGCATAAAAATTTCATTCGCAGCGGAAGTGGCTGGAATTCTGCAGTTTCCGCAAAACCCTACTTGGTAAGGAAGAATCGATTATGTCTGATGGATAGGTGGGATAATGAATGAAACATATACCACTGATATTTTTTTATTTATATTTGTAACTTTTGTTTAAATTTTGTGGGAAAGATGAATTAAAGAAATGGAAAAAAATATGTGATTATTGATACTGTTCATTTACCCTAGCAATTATCGAGATCTTTCGTTTAATAATTTAACTTTTATATGAAAATAATGCATGTTTTAATAAATGTAATCAGGTAAAAATTTAACCATCTTATTTATTTTATAAGCTTTCCCCGTTTTTACAAAGATACCAAAGGGAAGTAACTCCTAAAAGTCTAGGGACTACAGGGCGGTCCAATACACTGAAGAACTTGAATACAATTCATTCTGTTCTAGCCGGATGGTAAATCAGATAGAAAAAAAGGACAAATATGTACCCATCAATCATCCCATCCATTGATACACGGGGACCGGTAGACAGACAGACTGGCGTGTATACAGATAAACACATAAACAAGGGTCCGGCAGTTGGATCTGGACTGGTGTGTAGATAGTCTGATGGGACAGAGAGCAGTTAAAAAACAGATGGGTTTGTAAGCAAAGAGTTCAGATAGGTATTTTGATAGAGATGTAGATAGGATGTGGGGTATGGAAATACTCGTAGGTAGGATAAGAGAAAAAAAAATTAAGTGTCAAAATATTTTATTCGCAAAATATATATGGATGCAAATGAAGAAATCCAATTTATGTAGCAAGATTTGATTTTCACTAACAATATTTGTTTGAATAAAGCTCCACATAGATTGTAATTATGGCGCCCCCTCACAAAAGATGTCTTGATTTTTTTTTTTAATCCTGCTGGCCATCTTCGTATGCTGCTTAAAAAAGAATATGGAAATAAATCATATTCATGCAAAAGCTGAGAGTGCTCAAGAAAATGTTCAAAATTTTTGCGATTAAAAACATTACAAAGTTGCATTTGCGATGTTAATGATGAAGTTTTATACAGATCAAATTGAACAGAGCGAAGAAAATATTTAAATCGGAGAAATTGTTATTATTCCGGATTCGGAGAGCTCTTGTGAATGAAATCCGGAATATATTCCATGTACAATAATGATTCTCTTGATCGCCTGAGCTCTTCATTAGTTGGTAATATAAAAGCCGATATAGTTAGTTTGTTCATGTAAACTAAATACGTGAATGTATGACATACCGATAATACATCATGAAACATTCTAAAGAAGACTTGGTGTTTTTCTTTTGCTATCGTTTCAAAATTTTCATGTTATCTCAGGAAATCGGATCATCAGCACCAGTGAGATAGACAATGATTAATAGTCTATGATTAATTATTTATTAACAAGAGGTCTAATAAAGGCAGTAACATCCAAAGGGGAAAAATCTTGCAACTGAAGTTTGGCGTCAGGCAGGATACTGATGGACCTTTTACTCATAGACTTCCTTTTTCTGATATGATATGTATTTAATTTGATACGGTATATATTTAATTTTATAGAGTATATATTTAATTTGAAAAGTAAGTACAGTTTTCTGAATTTAATTTGTTTCGCATATGAACCTTCAAGTTTTTTTTTTTTTTAAAGCTGCTTTTAATTTCTTTTATGCCTGAAGAAAATAACTGTCGCTAATGTCTTCAGGGTTAAATTTTAGTTAAAAATAAAGCTTTTGGGACTGCTTTCTGTTAGTTTCTGTCGACATCGATCAAGTGCAAGAACATCAAGAGACATTTTCATTCTTTAAAAGTGAGAAAATTCAAGAATTATTGTCAATATCGAAATATGAAAATAATACGAATTAAGAAACTTATAGTATTTTAAAACGGTCTTACCCCATGCCGTAATACAAGCTTATAAGACGAGTCCTACTACAAACTGCACACACTCAGGTCTGCCGGCGCATAATGCACCAAAAGATCTTTGTATGTGCAGTTTGTTAGGAGTAATCAGTAGAACAAACAACAAATACCTTGATCTGCAGACGCATTGTGATACGTCAGATAAGGATCTATGTTGTTCGCAGTTGAACTCTTCTTATAAGCGAGTAAAGACGGTAATCCATATCTTTTTCTCGTCGGTACTGTCTCTGAACATAATATTTACTGGCTTAGATTGTGTCATCTAGGCGTCGCAGGAAAAGTCAATTCAGCGTGGAGACAATATTTTCACAATTGCTTCATTGACGACGCAAAACTGATTTGAGCACAATTTATGACATTTAACATGTAGATCTTCTCCTAGTTTATTGAACTAGAGGTAAACGGTGCCTGTTTTGGTTTGCAGTTAGTTATCCCGAATGAGATGACAATACTTTTAGCAATTGTTCTAACAGAAAATAGGTAAATTTTAATCAGGTGTTACAAAGTTTTACATGTCATATACTTCTTAACTATAATAATGGCTTGTGCTTCGTGGTTTTGCGGGCTAAACGTCATTTTTCAGTGTACATTTCATATTTGTCGAGGAACAGCCCGGGAAGACCCCAAGAAGAACCACCGACACACGGGAAACTACTGGCAAGCTTTCTCACGTACCTACGCTGGCCACGCCGAGACTCACGCGGACAGAGATGAGATGTGAGTGATTTGTAAAGGTGAGCGCCTTACATCACTCGACCACCTCGGCCCCAACGTGTGATAAGGACTTGAGCACATAATAAATGCTGATATAAATTATTTATGGTTTTGGTTCTACCGAAAAATTATGCCCCGTTTTATGCAACAATCTTCAACATTCGTCCTTCATTCCTTCCTTCACGACATCCTTCACTCATTCCTTTCTTCTCTTTCTTTCTTTGGCTTCTTTGCGCTAAGATCTGGGATGAGTACTTTGGTGACTCGGCCAGTTACATATTTTGGTGTATGTCTTAGCACTACATGATGGTAAGCTGTGATTTGGTCTAACCTTGTACAATTTTTCTTTGAAAACCCAATAAATTTGTCAATTTGAACATATGTGCTGTATCAGCTTTAGTATATTTATCAGTATTGCCTGTTAATCAGAGGCTCAGACAAATAAGTTTTGTTTGTCAGAATAAAATCAAGAAGTGCACGTTTTGTATGCAAGAAACAACATTTTTCTTTTGGTTCGATGGAGAGAGAGAGAGAGAGAGAGAGAGAGGCATTTAAACGATCGTGAGAAAAGTGTTATGTTTCTGCTCAAAACCTCCCCTTTAAAATCTAGGCCCACTTCTTGGTTCCATATCTTGAAACTCTTTGGCTGTCATTGTCATTTTAAAGGCCAATTAAGGAATAATAATATAAATTTCCTCTAAAACAATAGTCCAGAAACCCGATAACGGCGAGGACAAAAGAAAATTCCGCAAATACGCCTTCTGTAGATAAAATATTGATTAAAATAACAGAGGGATGAGATAATGCTTTCATTATTGTGTCGTGAGGATATCTAGAATTGTGTGTTTTATGTGCTGTGGAGCTAATCCTGATAGAAGAGATTAAATACAAGTGATAAGAGGGTTTGTATAGGATGTGTGCTCAGACGGGAAGACTGATAACAAGCAAGATAACGAGAACAAAAATGAATGTCGTTAATCTGATCGGACTCACTATACCAGGTCACGTGACCATAGACTGGTAATCTGGTTATCTAGACCAAGAAGACTTTATAACAGGGGGACATAATGATATAAAATCCGTCTAGGACTTACAACAAATACTTAGTTGCCAAGATTTTAAATACATAACTATAACCATTTCAATAGATATATTGCTTTTATTTTAAGATGACATAGGCCGTCATTAGCTAATGATAGTTATACGAGTCAGTAAATTTAGATAACGAAAACAAAAATGGTGTCGAAATTCAGAAGGTTTAAATATCTGTGATGACACTGACAAAATCTGCCTGGTAACGTGGTGTTTTCTTTTCGACTCATTCATTTGTCTGGAGGAGCCAAACAACTGAACACACACACACACACACACACACACACACACACACATATATATATATATATATATA
>JAECUM010035150.1:0-17962 GCA_016617855.1 Megalonaias nervosa
ATATATGAGTGTGTGTGTGTGTGTGTGTGTGTGTGTGTGTGTGTGTATGTCTGTGTGTGTGTATCATGAAGTGGACTTAAGAAGAATTATCGAGCTGTTCTAATTTATAAGTGTTTAGTAAATTGTCATATGAATTCTTTGTAGCGTGTGTTTAGGTCGTGCGTCGTTGTGCAGACCGTAGAGTGCTAATCATTAGCTGGAAAAGGCGTACTAAATGATCATACAAATGTGATGCAGGGAAACCCATGTACGTGCGATATTAGAGTTTCGTCATATGTGGTCATTAGGTGATTGGAGGAAAAACTTATGTATTGTATTTGCGCGTTTAAAAACCCTTCAGTTGACAATGGAAATTTTCTAGAGATCCTTGGAAATAGAGGAAACATTAATCTGAAACGAAACTTACTCAGGAATTGTATGATTCCCTCGTTATATTTTTATCTAGTTGAGATGTTCCTGTAGAACAAGATTTATGGTTTGGTTCGTGTTAAACATATGAAAGATTATATCGAATCGATGTTATCGGGGTCAAGTCCAGCCAGACAAGCTACTAAATCCATAGCCACATGGGCTCATTCGAATGACATTAAAATATGGTAAATTCTGCATGATCTCGATCATCTCCATTTCTTGGTGGGTGGGGTGGGGAGGGGTAGAGAATTTTTACCCATGCGGACGCAGGAGACCTATCGTACGTTTAAAATTTCTGCCTATAAAAAGGTTTAGGTTAGCCTTGATCGCAGTATTTGACAACCTTGAAAAGGCAATTGGTTGTGTGTGGGGGGGGGGGGAGGGGGCAGAGGACAAAATATTTTCAACCTCCAATAACAGGCTAAAGTGTTTTGTATTTTTAAATTCGTCACCGGTACTTTTCATGATACAAAATTCATGACAAAGATGCTTAATACGGTTAGTAACAACCCGCAGAAACAAACTATTTAAGTTGGTTCGCACTGTAATGAATTTTGTGTTCTTGTCAGACTTGTATACTTTTGTGATAATCTTCTTCATATATCAATATATAAAGACTTGTTTACATTTAAAACTCCTTAGATCCAATTTATCTGACTTTCTTTTGGGTAATGAACGATACAGTATACAGGAAATATATCTGGTACAGTATACATGAGATACATTTGGTACAGTATACATGAAATACATTTGATACAGTATACATGAAATACATTTGGTACAGTATACATGAGATACATTTGGTACAGTATACATGAGATATATTTGGTACAGTATACATGAGATACATCTGGTACAATATACATGAGATACATTTGGTACAGTATACATGAAATACATTTGGTACAGTATACATGAGATACATTTGGTACAATATACATGAAATACATTTGGTACAGTATACATGAGATACATTTGGTACAGTATACATGAAATACATTTGGTACAGTATACGTGAGATACATTTGGTACAGTATACATGAGATACATTTGGTACAGTATACATGAAATACATTTGGTACAGTATGCATGAGATACATTTGGTACAGTATACATGAGATACATTTATTTTCATGCAATATTCTAAAGACAATAGATTTCTACATACATGTGTAGATAAAATTCTTTTGCAGCTTTTCAAGACGGTTTTTACGTCCGGGTGTTTTGAAGTTATGTCTTAATTAGATCAGGTGAAAACTCATTGCAGCCATCATCAAGGCCGCGACATTAAGATACATTTGTTACTGCAAAAGACGCTCTAAAATTGTAAGAAAACAACATTAAGATCGATGTATAGACTGGTGTTGTGAAATGACATATGCTTTCGTTGGAAATAGTGATTAGTATACCGGAAGTCACATAGTCTTTCACTAGATCGCACGTGTTGATCCTTCTAAGAGGAAAAAACACTAGTGCATTACGTCACCAAAAACGTTAACTATATAAAGACCATTGTTATGGGTTTTGCTCATTTTGAGTGGTACGAAATCTAAACATATTTAGGGAAAAAATGAAAGAAAAAAGAAAACAATAGTTCAACTAATACTTTTTCAACGGACCACTTTTCAATCTTATTTTTCTTCTAAAACATTTTGAAAACTCCATTAAAATGTTAGCATTGATGTACTGATGTGTGTAGTGAAAGAACATTCTTCTTTTATTCAAAATCGTTATTAGCACAACGGAAAACACCGAGTCTTTCTCTAGATCGAATATGCTAATCTTTCGAAGAGAAAGAAATAAACACTGGTGCAGACGTCATGATACAAAATGGCCTATACAAGACCAGTATTAAGTGATTCCCTCCATTTTGAGTTTTAGGTAATCGATTAAAATCCAAATATTTCTCAAATACAAGAAATAGTTCATCTAACACTTAATTTAATATTTTTCATTTTATTCTTAAGTTTACAAACAATTCAATCAAGCATTACGGGAAGAGCACAGAATGATTAATGTTGAAGAGGTTGTTCAATAACAAGGAGCCATCGTATGAGCACATATTGGCATGATGCCAAGTTGTCATCGTATAAGCACATATTGGCATGATGCCAAGGAGTCATCGTATGAGCACATATTGGCATGATGCCAAGTTGTCATCGTATAAGCACATATTGGCATGATGCCAAGGAGTCATCGTATGAGCACATATTGGCATGATGCCAAGTTGTCATCGTATAAGCACATATTGGCATGATGCCAAGGAGTCATCGTATGAGCACATATTGGCATGATGCCAAGTTGTCATCGTATAAGCACATATTGGCATGATGCCAAATATATTTGTACCTGCGTTCCGTAGTAAATGTTAGCTCCATTCTGGTCCCTTTGTTTTGAGTATATGAGGTCAAACTATTGGAGGTTCCTCTTGAAAAGGAAACAAAATAACAGCAATAGCAATAACAAAACAAATAATATACAGACCGCGTGTAAAAATATTAAAATGACCCCATATGACACGGATGTCCTAGCCAGTATAATGCAGACGATATAGTAGTAAGGGAAAAGGCAGATTCTAGCCCAAAGACCTCTTTTCACCCCTCTCTACCCTCCAAGCAAATACAAATTACCCCTCTCGAGACCCTAAAATTCCAACCCCCAAACGATTTTTTTTTTATTTTTCTCAAAACCAAAAGGCAGATTCTAGCCCAGATATAATCCTAGACTTTTTACTACTGAAATTTTCAAACATTATTTATATTTCATCACCAATTATCAATGTTTCTACTGTTGATATTAGAAATATTTCATCATCACGATAGTAGAGACTAAACTTTACTTTACCGCTCACACAGCGACGAGACTCAAATAAATCTTTTATTTTCGATTTGTTAAGAGGATATTTTTTGTCGATAAAATATACTTTTGACCCATCAAGATCGATTGTAAGTTTAGTGTATTTTTGTTGACTGATCGGATTATGAAAGTTTTTAAACTCCGCCAATAACCTCTGGCTCAATTGTTCGAGGTAATTGAAATACTCGCTGTCATCAGATCTGGTAAGTGAACGTTTTAGCTTGTCTCGAACTGCGGTAAAACATATGCCTGATGTTTCATTATTAATTTCAACTGTCAACTGTTTGCCGTCCATCATTAGATATTTGATCTTGCTATTGTAACTATTTGTCACTGTCAAATTTTCAAACATTATTTCTAAAGTTTAGATAAAATTTCATACATTAGTCATCGAATATAATATCGAGTATAGATCTATCATCAAAACAATACCCAAGTGCAAATGTATCTACTCCATTTTCACAATAACGTTTGTCATCAAAATTACTCAATCCGCGTTTGATAATGACATCTGTTTCAAGTTTATGATGATTCGTTCGAATAGCCATTGCTCTTATAAAACTAACACCGCCGTCAAGCGCGTACTTGTAATCATCAAATTTCATAAACTTTTTAACAAAATCGCGAGGCAGACCTTTTGCTTTTTTCGTTATTTTATTATTGTCTAACAATACCGCATACATTTTACTGCACAATCCGATAAAATATTTGATGGTGCTCGAGTTCATTTCATCTTTGAACTTACCAATAACCTTTTTATTCGTGTCGTCATGAAATTTACTGTCACGAGGGTAATCGGAAAGATCAAACAGATGTCGATTATCATATATATCCTGATAGACGTCCTCACATTCGATTTCATACACGAGCGAGTTGGTATCAGTAAACAATAGTCTACTGGACGGCCATTGATTTTTAACAAAATTATAATGAAAATCGTACATCAGCCACTTCGATAAATCTAACGCAGAAGCTCCAACGTAAATCGGCTTGTTTAGTTTCAGATTTGTTTTTCTTCTTTGTATCGCGACAAGATTTTCATTAAAAATTTTCATGCTAACAAAATCATCGTCCGACACAAGTTTATTTCTGCGATTGATATCATTAACTAGCTCGATATTTGCCAGTTTTCTAATATTTTCCATCGTCTTACCAAAAACGGAATTGTTCATGAGTTTAAAGAAGTTTTTTTCAAAATCAGTTTTTGCTGCAGCTCTTCTCGAAGTGTTTGAGTTAATATAACCTTTCATTCACGGCGACTGATTAAATTTTAGTACACGATGAACTTTTCTCAAAACATG
This sequence comes from Megalonaias nervosa, assembly GCA_016617855.1. Classification (NCBI taxonomy): domain Eukaryota; kingdom Metazoa; phylum Mollusca; class Bivalvia; order Unionida; family Unionidae; genus Megalonaias; species Megalonaias nervosa. Next base: position 4,569 of record JAECUM010035150.1, read on the forward strand.
ACCAGCATCTACTGCTTGTTTTAAAACTTTGTAATGTAAAACATAATTTTTCTTATCGAGTAAATTTGGTACTAGTTTTTTGACCATAGAATTTTGTCTTGGTGATGCTGTCGCTTGTTATTCTTGAGACAAAGTACTATAATCTATTATCATCGATTCTGCACAGAAAGGATAATCGTTGTGCAAATTGTGTAGCGAAGTTGGATAATCGAGATCAACTTCAACGAAGTACGAAACATCGTCGGGTATCTTTTTTTCTGTCTCTGATAGAAATTGCTCAGCCGTGATCCAACTAAATCCACCAAAAGGCATTGGTTCTGCCATAGAATAACCGTACAAATTATTACAATCTAGATAAATTATATACTTCGAAGGAAGCTCAGGATTATACTTTTTCATATACTTATTGTTTGCTTCCGCATACTTTTTTGTTATCACGCTAATACCACCTCGAATACCTTTTTCGATATAATTGAACATATCAACGTCAGTCAGTAATTCTAACCTTACTTTACTAAACTTTAACAATGCGTCCCACGACAGCCCGGGAGCAGAATAATACCAACAAGGATCTAGTCCATAATTGTTATAGCTCACTTTTCGAAAACTTTCAAATACGTCCGCCAGCAATAACACGTCAGTTTTTAGATACAAATCATGATAATCTCCAAACGTCTTACATCATCGGGTATATTTTCATTTTTAAGTTGTGAGTAAAATTTGTCCTTGTCAGGTAGCGAAGTTTCATCAAATTTACTCCAATCATCGAGATACTCGTACGGAAATACTCCTTTTTTGGTCAGTAGATTAAATTTATCACCAAAACAATCTTGTAAGTTATCAAACTCGCTACAACCTTTTACCAGCTCATCCAGTGATGCTGCCATAAACTGCAGGCTGTCAATAAAACGCAACTTACCTAGCGTAACTGACATATACTTTTCAAAATTATTTGGAATGCATTTGATTACGTTATCGAGTTTTAAACGAGATTTTACGTCAGGATCACCAAAAGGTTCTACGATAATGTGGCTATCATATCCTCGGAAGTTGTGAAGAACAACTGGAATAAAATCTGGAGCATAAAATTTTAAATTACATTGATCATGAGCCGCTCCACGATACTGTCCTGTTAGACGGCAATGGTCACGTACTTTTTTGTTATCGTCAAAAGCTTTTTCACAAATATGACAAAATTCTGCTTGCTCGTGATCAGATTCTTCTTGAGATGTCAGTTTTATCATTGGAGCTACTCTTTTCAAACGATTAAATATATGATCAACTTCGCTAATCAACTGCTTGAGAAGCCAGACAGCTGGATTTTACCACGATATAATTTGATTGGTTTGGATAATCTCGAATCAGCACAACAAACTATCTTATACGCTACTCCGCACGGAACATGGTTTTGATTTTTCCTTGTACTCGATTGGTTAGGATTATTTTCTACGCCAAGTACAGGCTGAAGTAAACATTCGAAATCAGCGTATATGACGAAAGGAATTTTTAGTTTGTGATGGTGATTGACAAACTGTAACACGCTATTTTCTTTGGACGGCATCGTTATTCGTTGTACGTCACTACAGTACTGCAAATGCTATTGTAATATTTCGTCGTCCGTACAACCGTGTAAACAGCGATAACAGAAGAACGTTTTCTTCTTTCGTTTATTGTGCTGTTTGCCAACTAGTCCATTAAAGTTTTTAATCCAAACGTAATGATTTTTATAAAACAGTAAGTTTATTGTCGATTGTGAAGCTTTTTCTGAAATATATCTTGGATAAACGTTTTCTTTTTCGTCTAGTCCGAAAACGTTGATCGAAACATTATTTTGCTTTTCAAACCTTGGTATTTGATTTTCTGCCACTGGAAAGTCAATGCCTTTAAAATTTAATCTTGACACGTGACTAATATACTTGTCAACACGATCAGCGTGTTTTTCTGCTGGAAATAGCGCGGAAAGAATAGCCCACTGGAAAATTCTGTTATCGAGGTTTTTGACGTTTACACAGCATTTTTTATTTTTTATTTTTGGTGGTAAATCAATATACGAACTATCGCGTAATACGTCATATTTTATTGTGTGAAATAAAATTTTCTCGATCATTTCAAACTTCCAACCCGAACCCAATTCGGTAAATTCTTCTATCTTTTTCCAAATTTCTTGGTGTATTTCATTAGCCAGTGACAAAAGATCAGTCCCGAGCAAAACACGTCTTGATTTTGCATTAATGTAAGGGTCTGCAATTTCCTTGTCAGTCGATCCCTCTGTCACAAGTAGCTTTGAAAATATAACGTGATATTGCACTAATATTCTTAGACCCTTATGTTTTTCAAGTTCACGTTTTACAGTTGGCTCTAGCAAATGATAGAGATTTGTTGCAGTAAAATTTACCAGTACGATTTGTTTATCGAACCGATAACTGTTGTCAAAACCTGTAAAGGCAGTCGCTATTTTTTCAGGTTCTCCCATAAGACTCTTCTTGGCTATATCACGTAATTTCAGCATTGCTATATAATAGTGTAATATTATATGTTTAATTGATTGTTCGATCGATAACTCACTGCACACCAGCTGAACAATCAATTAGAGATATAAAAATCCTTATAATATAATGACACAAAATCTGACAAGCGCAAACGAGCAAGAGTATTATTACGTTCATCCGAAGTATAACCTATACGCTGGAAATGCATTAGGTTCGGTGATACGTGTCCAGTACAAACATCCAATGGGTGAAGCAACGCCAGCAGGCTATAAGATCAGTGTCAAAGGTGATAATACCGAGAGAATTGAAATGTTTCGAAAAGATTTTATTTATACTTTGTTCTGCGAGGATATTCCAGAAGGGCAGCTAGTCTATCGAGTAAATGGCTCGATTACTGACAATATTGAAAACTTATCGTTACAAAACGAGTTTCAGCCGCACCCGGTCTTTGATTTATACGAGGCTAACGATCGCGGTATTATTAGAAATAGAAAAACTAAAAATGTTGTTGGTTCTATGAGTAACATGAGGTATCTGACGATAAATGTCAGAGGAACACTAGCCGGTAGATGTAATTATAAATCTCATCGTTTTGTTTACGAGACGTTTAACGGACCTATACCCGATGGTCTTGTGATTAATCACATCAATAACGTAAAAACTGATAATCGAATAGAAAATTTGGAAATAGTTACCCAGCAGGAAAATGTGAGAAAGGACGAGGTGGTGGTATTAATTTTAGATATCCTGCGAAACCTGTTGTTTCGTTGAATCTCAAAACAGATGAGGAGATCAAATTTAAATCGATTTCAGCTGCGGCAAAACACTATAAGATAAATTCTAGGGCAGTAAAATTTGTTGCCGATAGAATAACAGGATCAGCTTTTTCAAGTGAATACGATGCCAGGATTGTTTTTAGATATGATGATTAATAATATTTCGTAATTCTGTCTTAGTAAGACAGCTATGTGCAAATGCCATAATATCATCGCGATCAAATTTTAATGTTATAAAAGCATTTTCATTAAGTTTATTTTTTCTGCTGCTGTTAGTAATATTTTATGAGAATCACCTTGCGTAACAATAACGTCAACGAAATATGCACTATAACCCGACAGACATTTTCTTACCGCTTCGGCTAGTTCCTTGTAATTTAATATATTAACCTTTTGATGATATTTTACCTCGTTAGTCATATCTTATAACAATAAATTAGATAAAAGTATATTATAATATGGATCTGATGAAACGACTTGCTGAAATATATGCGGAAGATACAATCGCAGACAATGTTAAAATAACTAGCGATAAAGTCGCTGGCGATAAAGTCGCAGATAATATTACAATCTCTGCCGATATAATAGACAAATCTGCTAGTTATAGCGAAGATGATATTTTGTACAACAACGAATCTGACGATGATGAAATAGTCACCGTCGCTGACAGAACAAATTACAGCAGACCGACAACTGGACGATATAATATTAAGTATCACATTGCCAAAAAAATAATAAAATTTAATTTTACTGTTGCCGAACAACAGATATTTTGGCAGCTTATCAGGCCGTTTTTAAATCTAAAAATAACAGGCCAGCAAAGGAGCATAAAATACGATTTTATTTTTGCTAAGATATTTAATTTAATGCCAGTTGATAATGAAAGAAAATTACATTTAATTTCGTTATGTAAAACTATCAAATGTAAATCTGTGCTTGTGAAATACGAACAAATTTATAATAACGTTATTGGATCGACTTAGTTGGTACCCAGCTATTAAATTTATCGCTATACCCACGCCACTTGACTAAAATTTTATTGCCTTTTCTCCTGATCACTTTTTCGATAACGAAAACATCTTGCTCAGTTTTCTGAAGTTCTTGTTCATAAAAACTGCCTATGATCGGCTCCCCTGCCAGATCTTTTAGCGTGTATGTTACAGGTATTGTTAAAAGTACTTTATCAACTACAAACATTTCTTCAGTCCAGTTTGGAGTAAATCCTTTTTCAAATGTTTTTTTAGTCAAAGAAATCCGAACCCGATCACCCACCTCAAATTTATGTCTGCGATACATGTTTTCATTTGCAAGAATCGGATTTTTGATTGCGTCGTTTGGCGATAGTTTAGTGGTTCGATGTTTCGTGTTATTATATTCGTCAACAATGTTTTGTATATTGTCAATATATTTATTGGTATTTTTAGCTGTCAAATATTTGTGTATTTTTTCGTTTAGCGTGCGATTAAATCGCTCTACTACGACACTTTTACCCTCGTTTCCTGTAACATACTTTTTAATATTATTTTGTTCTAGAAACTGCTCGAACATTTTATTGAAAAATTCTGCTCCGTGATCGGTCCAGATTTTATTTGGCTTTCTTTCTGTACTTGTTATTATTTGTTTTAACGCATCAGTTATCGACGTTCCTGTCTTGTCTAAAACTGGAACACTAAAAGCATATTTACTAAAAACATCTACAACGTTAAACAAGTATTTCTTATTATCATTAAACTGAGCTAGATTTGACACATCTACTAAATCTATCGCCCAGATATCATCAACGGCATTTGCGACAACTTTACGTCGCGTAAACTTTTTTTTTAGGTTTGTGTAGTTCGGCTGCGAGATCGTCATACAATTCCTTTCCGAGTCCTAATTTATATTTTGTTCCAATAAAACCCTGTACCAGCCTTCTCTCAAAACGTTCTCGTAGATTTGTCGGTTCCATATCACGAAGTTCGTCTAACATTACTTTGTCGCAATCCGATTTTGAGTTTTCATGATCACGATAACAAATGTCATGACGCATTGCTATTGCATCAACTTGATTGTAAGGTTCTTGTCCTGGCAGCGGATTATCATTTTCATCTAGTTGTTTATCAAGAGGATTATAAGGTCCAGTATATTTATGGTCTGGCAATGTCCAGCCTCCTTTTGGTTTTGGTAATTTGCCAATTACTTTATGTATATCTATACCTGTTCCAATTATTTCTCTGTTGTGACAACGTTGGCAATATGTGACAATTTTATTTTGCTCGAGACATAAATCTGTCAGAATTGCACTTGCATATCATTCTATATTTTTAGTCGTCTACTAAAATAATCTTGTCAGGAGGGCAACCAGCTCCAGACGTTTTCTTTAAAAACATACTTTTCTTTCTACCACAAACAGCACAAATACTTTTTAGCATCATTCTATTATTTTTTGTTTTTTCCGTCGTCTCATCCTTATTTTCTGTTTTAGTTTTACATTTGAGACAATATGTTGACATTATATATTTATAAGTTTAGGTAAAATGTATTGCAAGCTTTAGATAGATTTACAAAAATTTATTGCAATCTCATCATTAGCGTGAGAAGGTTGCTTATCAAACTGTAAAATAAACTTTAAAAAATTAGGATCTTTTGACATCTGTCCGACAAACATTATACAATAATATCCGCAAGCAGAAGTTCCAACAGGTTGAAGTTGATTGGACGAATAATATATTTTTTTATATTTTTTGTTTATATATATTTTTATTGCATCGCTCGCAGGAAGTCCAAACGAGTCAAAATAATTGTTATTATAAACTGCTACCCAATGCGTGCCGGACCCGTCATTGAAATCTTGTATATTTATCACACACGAACCCAGCGATGATGTCGCTTGCGCTGGTACAGCGCTAAGTTCATCTTTGGAATAAACTCAGTGAAATCTGGGAACTGATTTTAACTTATCAAGTAAATCAAAATTACTTAGCGGGGTGGCCGTGTTCCCGGCAATGTTAGTCCTCGTCCTCCTATTCCTAACAGATTTGGCAGTAGACTTCCCGCTAGTCCCGCTAAAAGTGGAGCGAAAGGAATAATTCCTCCTTGTTTTGGTTGATTGCGTTTCGTTGTTTTCTTTTCTTTTCGACGATTTTGTTGTTTTCGTTTTTTTCGACGATTTTGTTTTTCGTTGTGGCATTATATTTATCGGTCACATAAAATTAAGCTTTAAACTATTTTCTTTATTCCACTACCCTCAACTGCTTTTTTTGTTGCGCCTGATATTGCGCCAGACGCTGCTGCTAGTCCTAATGTACCTAACACCGGTAAAATTTTAGGTAATAACGTGCTGGCCATCACTGATAATGCCGGACCAAAGAAACCACCTTGCTTTGACATCGCTGTTATTTGTGCGGCACTTAAATTTAAAACAAAAGGTTTTTTACGATCGTACCTGTTTACTTGATTTTTTGTCAGCATTAATTTTGTTAAAATACCCTAGGAAATGTTAAGGTTGATTTTTAATGATACCTGTCTCTGCATTGCAACAGCAGCTGCTAATTTTTTAACTTGACCATCAGTCAAATATATTCTTTTATAATATATTTTGTCATCTTATATAACGATTGCAGATTAAACTTGGACTGTCATTTTACCTCCAACGGAGTCTATCGTAACAAATTTGTCGCTGATCACTAACGCGTACACGTACAACTGAACTGCTGGAACTACTCCTAATGTCCAAGTAATTTCAATATCAGCTGTTGAGTCAACTGCTCGCTCGCTATGTTTACTAACATCAAAATAAAATATTGGATAAAGTGTACGAAATTCCTCTACTGATATCTGAGATCCATCTTCAACATCCTGATATTTTTGTACTGCGTCGAGTAGATACATGTAAGGTCGAGTAATATTTTTATTAGCGTCATCTGCAAAATTACATTCTATCGCTCGTTCTGGATATTGCTTCGAATTTAGTCTAGCATATATGCGTCTAACATCTGCGTTATCAAATATCGCATTATTTTGTTGTTGGTTACCACGTCGCGCTTGCTGTTGAAATACAACAAATAATTGCCTCGGCAGTTGTTCGTTTGATGTTGTTGTGACTCGCCACGTGTAGTCGGTAGTATTTGGAACTGCTGTTTGATATATTTTATGCTGCTGAAAATAAATCTTGTTTGTGCGATTTTCAAGCATATTATTTAATTCTGACATTTTAGTGATCGACGGAGTTATTCGTGGCATCCAAAGCGCAAGTTTGTTTATGATAAATTGTACATCAGCTCCGCCTGACCTAAACAAGCAGTCGTTTTTTTCTGCTCGATCTAAAATAAGTGTATGTTTAACTCCACGAAATACTTTATCATAATCGCGACAAAATCCAAATATTGTACTTAATGGCAACATCATTGTAATTTGACGTGATCCTGCTGTAAGTGCCTTTCTCTTACCATAACCTTCATTATAACGCAGATTTTTTACGTTAATTGATTTATTAACTAAATCTAACATCGCAACACCGTTCGCATCTGCAGCTGGTGGTGTTATACCAAAATTATTACAAGCAGCAGTAAGCGAGATTCGTGTAGCATCTTGATTAGCGCCTGCAGCTGGTGCTGCAATACCAAAATTATTAGCATTAGCGATAAGAAAATCTCTTACAATTGGAAAATCTGCAGCGGCATCAGCTCCGTGTACCAAAACACCTTTGGAGAGAAGTTCATTTTGTACGGCTAAACCACCACTTCCAGTATCTTTAAACCACATCATATTCGTTGCAGTTGATCTGGAATAATCGTCGGAAAACGAAATAATATTTAAGATTGTACTTGCAACTTGTAAGTGACTTGAAATATCTTCTACAGTTTGATTAGCTAGTTGATATCGAGCACTTTTGAATAAACACCAGCCGTTATTTATAAGAGCTACTTCTGTTCCAGCTGCAATTGCAACAGGTGGATTGGCTACTGTCATAATCTGACCGCGAACATCTAACATTGCCTTATGTGGCAGTAGAAATACATCTTCGTCTCGAGTATTAAATGTTCTAATACCAGTTTTATTTGGTTCATTAGAATTTTCGTCGAGATACTCAACATACTCAAATTCTGTTACAATGTCATCGGTGTCATAAGTTTCTGCTAAATCGAGATAATTTTTAACAGACATTTTTTATTTATTAGATTATATAAAATTTTATTGCGTCGCCGTTACTTTAGATATTAATTTTTGTATAATCTGCTCGCCCTTTGGTGATAAAAGTTTTTTTGTTGTCGTTATCATAGCACGTTGAGTTTCTTTTGTTGGAGCGATTTCTGATATAGCTTGTTTTATATCAGATGTAGACGGTGCGCCTTTTATTTTATCAGCTATTTTTTGTCCCACCGCAGTTCCAGCGGCAGATGCAGCTCCAGTTGCAAAAGCTTTACCTGCGTCAAGTGCAATTGGTGCAACTTTACGCGCGATTCCCGGAACATTTTCAATAACTTTAGTAAATATATTTCCAAAAAATCCTCCTACTATTTTTCTTCGATAAATTTTTTTTCTCTGTTTCATTATATCTGAGGTTGTATAATTTTTATTGTCAATCACGAAGCTATTGCGCACGTAAGTGTAAATAATAAGTAATAATCTCGTTGTTCAGATCCAACTGTCGTCCGGATTGATCTGTTAATTGGATTGTTATACTTGTTATTTCATTTTCAACATTTAACGGATAATATATAATATGACGCGGAGTAATTTGCATGAGAGAACCTGGTGGAACATCTGGCGAGAAACTATAAATCGTTTGTCCTTTACTGCCCTGGGCTGAGTAAGATCCAGAAGCAATAGAGCAATTTACTAATATTGTATTTACGTCAGTTATATTTACCGGCAGTTCACCGTCATATGTAATAGCTTCATTAGGATCTAAATAATACTCTCTATGCTCAAATACTATCAGTGGTGCGATACTTCTCGGTGATATAAAACTAATTGACATATTTTTTATTGTCATTCTAGCTCGTAACGTGTTATAATTCGCTGCTAACTCGAAATTATCAGGTTTCATCTTCTCTTTTTGCATAATCTCTTTTATCGTCTTATTTATATCATTGATATTATAAGCTCCTTGTGGAATTTTAAATGTTTTCCATTGCGTGTCTCTTACTGAAATAATTGCAATCTCATCATTGACATCAGTTTTTACGTTAGCTATAGCATTCCAGCAAGTACAAGAAATTAATCCAATTTCATACTGTTTCTCAGTATCAAGTTGTATTGGTGGAATATAATTTACTGAAAAATTTGCGCTATCTTTTGCGGTTGTACTAGAGTCTAGCAATAATGTTGTTGACATTGTTATTTATTATATTCTTACAAAATTAAATCGCCGAGATTAAGTCGCGGTGTAAAGTTTCATGCTCGTCAGATGTTAATAAATTTTCCGATCTTAGATGATCAAGTATATCAATAATTTCATTATCAATTTCAACACTAACATTCCCAGCTTCTTTTGATGATATTAATAGCATTAATCTGCCTATCATTTCGGCGGTTGATGTAAATATTTTTACACCTTCTCCAATCTTACCTATGCAAAGATTCTCATTATGTTCAAACGCGTCGTAAAATTTCATATTTTTATATTCTCCAGATCTAAATTTCTCCGCTGTGATAATTAAATTATTGGCAATAATACCATCTCTATAACCTTTAAAAAGTTTTTCAAGATCTTCTGTTTTAGATTTTTAAATCCTGCCATAAGCTTCTGTTCCGTCTTGATAAATACTATCTATTTTTTTAATAAGATCATCATATTCGTCTTGTGACAATTTAGTAATATTATTAATATCTTCAACATTGTATTTTCTTATAAAAGAATTGTAATCATATTTTGTTACTATATCTTCTGCTATTTTTCTATTTTTTTCAATTTGCTTCCTTCTTTCAGTTTCCTCTGGGGATATAACTATTGGTTCTTCAATTTTCTCTGGAAATACAACTATTGGTTCTTCAATCTTTGCCGGTACTCTTTTTAAATCTATTTCTTTTGCTATAGTACTCAAAACATTATTTTGATGACCGTACTTTTTTTCATTAATTATTTGATTAATAGCTTTAATGTAAAGATCGGCGATAATACCTTCTCGGTATTTTCTAATAGCTTTGTAATATTGTTCATTTTCCGGCACCACTAAATCAATCTGTTTCTTATTATCCTCTGATATTTGCGTTAACTGTGCAATTTTTTCGTCAGCATTATATTCTTTTTTTAAAATTTCATGTACTCTCAAATCTTTAAAACGATATCTTATGTTAAACATTTTATACTCATTATCTTCTATTCTGTCATTTATATTTTTTAAGGCTATTTCAAATTCTGATAATGCTCTTGGATAAAATTTTTCAATTTTTTTCTCTATATCTTCTAACCTAATTCTAATCGGATCAACTAATACTCTTTCTGATAATCTTTGTTCAAGTAAAAGTGGATTATTTAATAGCATTATTAGTTCAGCTTGTCTAGCAGCAGGATCAGCAATATGTTTTACAAGTTCTCTAGCTAACTTTAACTTTTCTTCATCAGATCTTCTAATAATTTTTGCAGCAGCTGCTTCTTGTTATTCCTTAACAAGCCCGACTAAACCTTTTTCTTGAAGTTTCTTAAGTTCTTCATCTGACAGCGTCCTAGTTTCAGGTTGTTTTCCAAGTAGTGCTTCAGTAACTGGTTTGAGAATCGTAGCTGTTGTTTCTGCGGCAGTTATTTGCCCACGTCGTGCTTGCTGTACTTTTTGCTTAAATGCTGCTTGAGATTGAGCAAGTTTTTTCAGATCTTCTATATGTTTTCTATATTTTGCTCGTTTTTCCATAATTATTATATATAAATTTTATAAAATTTTAAGAAGTGGAAAACACATTACTGCAAGTAAATGTCAATACAACAGCGAAACATTTTAGTTGGATCATTTGCAAGTTTATTAAATAAGAAAAACTTATATTTGTCCTTTGTAGCTCTATGATATAATTCGATAAATTTATCTTTTGTTACATCACCGCATTGCTCGTTCGCGATATTTCTAACGTCAACATTGTCCAGTCCCGGAAATAATATAAAACAACCAGTATTTCGCCGAATAAATCTATCAACATTATAAAAACCTTGAGCCAAATAAACAGAATTACATTTCTTATTACGTGACAGTGAAAAATACGATCTTATTTTGTTAATCTCCGTATTATTTAGCGGAATATCGTCAAAAACAACTATCTTATGTTCATCCGAGTCAAGTTGATTAACTGGAACAAGATCATATGGTTGTCTGATTATAAAAAAATATTCACCAGCCTCAAGATCATCACGAAGTTTGTCATTATATTTGCTTAGTAGCTCGTACTTATCTTGCTGTGGATTAATTGTATAAATATAAACTCGATCGTAGTTAAAATTATCGCCGAGAAGTAAGTTCATAAGCAGATTTGTTTTTCCAGATCCAGTTCGCCCAACAATAAGATAATGACAATCTGGAAGTTCATTGTTATGTTTATGTTTCACCAACCGCTTTGTATCAAAGTTTAATATCGACGATTTTTCCATTGTTGTTATATAATTTTATGTAATATTAAACTAACTAATGTTGACAATTTTATGTAGGACAATTATGAGCTACTATACAAAATTTGGAACATTAACAGGAGATTTATTGACTGAAGGTTATCAAGGTGACTTATCTAAGTACGCAACTCTTGATCAGCTAAGAAATGAGATTGATAATTTATTAAATGTCACAAGTGTGGATCAAAATGAAGTTGTTATTTTCCAGGATAAACAAGGACGATTAAAGACGAGTAATGTACAACTGTCAAATGTACTTGTACGAATTCCCACCGTGGTTGTTAATAATATTGTCACTTTTACTAATCAAGGTAAGATACAAGTTCCGGTAACTCGATTAACGATTATGTCAAAAAAGCTGGTGATTCATTCACGGGTCACATTATTATGAATCAAAATAAAATTATAGACCTTGGAAACCCAACCTCAGATACAGACGCCGCAACAAAAAAATATGTCGATGATCAAGAATCTAAGTACGTATTGGCCAACGGTGGTATAATGCGTGCATTTCTCAACATGAACAATAACGGCATTAATAATCTTACAACACCGGAATTAGATTTTGATGCTGCAACGAAAAAGTATGTTGATGATAAGGAAATTCCAATAACAACATCCTTAAAAACAATCGGTGATGAAATGACTACACCTAGTGCTACTTTTTTTAGACACGTAGAAACGTTTTAAATTTTCGTAGAAACATAAACAAGCCTTTAAAAGAATTTTTTGGGGAACAACCAACAGTTGACATAAAACTAGCTGACGTTAACACGAAACTCAACGATATTGTCAGTGGAATACCTAATATTGTTCAAAAAACTAATCTGATTAAAATTCCACACGGACAAATTAAAAATATCGTATATACAGTAGCATCAGGATTAACAACATGGTCACAGCAAAATAACACTATCAAATATACCGCAGAAGTTACTGGTGTTTATAGACTGTCTATCTTTAGCTCTGCAAAGTTTAAAATTTATACTACAACATTTCCATGGCGTCATTCAACCGATGCTTTCTCTGGAGTTGTATCTATAGTGTTAAATAAAGATGCTGAAGAAATATTTTTACTGGAAGCAGATGATCAAACAATAACCGCAACGTCTTACTGGTGGTGTTTGGAATTTGTAGCTGAAACACCACAAATAATTACTTAATTAAACCAGGAACCAGCATTGTTGTAAACTAATATTATATAATGAAAAAATATATATTTGATTTCAATCACATTTCAAAAGAAATTCCAAAACAAGATGTGGACGCTCTAATGCAATATTACAAATTTTATCATACAAAACTTTGGTGCGTGAAAAAATGTTACAAATACTATACCAAAATACTTCGAGTAATATCATATTTACCGCTGTTATTGGCCGGATCTGGTATAATAGTGGTGCATCATTAAACCCGTTTTTGTTAATAATATCAGGTGTTGGTGTTTCTCTTACAACAGCGTGTAAAAAGATTGAACCTCGACTAGCGACTAAAAACAAAATAGTTGCAAAACGGCTAGTATCACCTATAAAAAATTACTTGATCAGATACGAT